>QUSF01000057.1:903807-925245 GCA_003676055.1 Chloebia gouldiae
GTGTTTAAAAGCCCTGGCAGGTGCTTTTGGGGAGCCAGGAATAATGTCTGTGAAGCTGAAAAACAGAAAAACAGCCTGCACAGTCCCGAGGACATCAGAGCCCAGAAAAAAAAAAGCCTGGAGTTTATTGTGGATGACTGTAGAACTGCTGATCCATGTAATTAACTAAGTTTGGAGGAACTTGCAAAAAAAAAAAAAAAAAAAAAAAAAGTAAGTGAATCCTATCCATTTGCCATGAATTTACTCTTTGACACACAACTCATTTTCAGCCTAACTAATGTGAGTATTCTTGTTGCCTAAGCAACTCTCATCTGGTTTACACCAAATTAACACCAAATTAATACAATTTCCTTGTTAACTGAGTTTCCCAGTTCAAAAATTGTCAAGAAAAGCTGCTGTTGGGTTAATGTTTTGGTTTGGCTTGCTTTTGGTTTTGATTTTTTTTTTTTTTAACTGAAATCTGCACAGGTTTACTTTATCTTCAGGACTGACCACAAGCCAGCAGATGTTGCTGGCAGACAAAAATAATTCTCAAGCCAGTCCATTTACCAATTACATCAATGTTTTTTTTAAATGTCTTCTGTTTCATGTCACAGCTCTACAAATTAAACCCCGTCCTTGGACTTTGGTTCGCTGAAACTCTGTGTATGCTAAACAAATTTCTCTCCTGTGTGTGGATTTCCACACATTATTTCTCCAAATATATGTCACTTTTCTCTTCAGAATGGGTCTCCTAGGCATAGACTCTTCAGTCATGTCCTCCTACATCTGAATACATCTGAAGCTAAAATATGATTCACTTCTGTAGATGTACAAGGTGCACTAAACTGCCTGCTCTGCAAGCCTTTATGCTTACACAGCTTCAGAGGTTTTTATTTGCCATGATATGTTCTGCATCATGATTTTATCAAGCAGTTGCAAATTGTCCAGTTAATCCTTCGCTCTGCATTTTCTCACATTTGCTCAGACCATTGTGATTTTCCCATTATGAGGATGTCAGGGCGGTTTATTCAGGGGAGATCCTGCTTTTTTTTTTTGGTTCATGTTACACCTTTGATTTACAAGCACATGCTGAAATTATCTTTATTTTCATAGCTTAATACCCTGAGCCACTCTTAGTGGTCCAGAGTGGAGCAAACTGCCATTTTCCTTTCTTTCTGCCACTCCTCTGGGATGCAAGGGTGGGAAATTCGCATTTTGTGCACAACCACTGCAGCAGGCAGGCAGAAACCTCCTGCATGACCAAGCATTTCAGCAGCCAAGCCATTTGAGCCAGCCACAAGTGCCTCCATTTAATTTTCAGATATTTAATGATCCCTATCAGGGGGAAGAGAGCTGCTTCTTGGAGCAATTTAGGAAATTACTGGAGTCAGACACGGTGAGAGAAGCCTGGTGATGAGGAAGGTGCTTTGCTGGCAGGGAGAGTTGCTGGGGCAGGTTTGTAGCTCCGTGTGGATCAATAGGAAGCTCCATCTGAACGGGCTGGATTCTGTCATTAAGAGCAGCAGCCAGGAGAGCCTGGACCTGCCATGAGGGGGAAGGAAAAGAATTCTGCTGAATTACGAATCAATTGACTGACTTATATTGAGGTTTTTGCCAAAAATCACGTCTACAAGGCCAAAAAAAAAAAAAAAAAAGGGATCCCCTATGTCATAGCCTAGCCCTATCCACATTCCCCTTCATCTGAGGCAGTTTCTCATAAAGCAAGCAAATTGTGATTTAAAACTAGCTGTGTTTCTTTCCTCCACCCTCAAATGTCTTTATGAAGGCTGTGAAGTTTTTCTACAGCTTAAAATTATATCATTTCCAGCTTAAACTTATTTATGGCCCCACTAGTTCTGTTCCCAAGTCTTAGCTGAAATATTCTTTAGCTTCTCTGGCATTTTCTCCCTGATAGATTTATAGAGAGCAATTATATCCTCACTGAGGCATGTTTTACCAGACTAACCAAGAAGAGCTCTTTTGGCTTCTTCTTATAAACAAGTTTTCCTTTCCTCTGATTGCAGCTACAAACCCTTGCCCTGTCCTGTTTTAAGCCACCCCCTCCCCATCCCAGGGACCAGGAATTTGGGCAGCCTGCCTGAAGGTGCTGCCAGTGGTTGGGAGAGGGAGGAGAGGTTGCCAAGGTGCTGGTGAAACCCAGTGGCCACTCCAGCTCTTTGATGCTCCCTGTTGCCAAAATTTCCATGCTTCTTTTCAGCACCTCTGGAGGCCAGGCAGCCAGCCTCCCACTGATTCTGGTGCCACATTGCCGATTCCCTTCCGTGGACTCCTCTGGTGATGCTCTGAGGCAAAGTTCTGAGGTTTAGCACAGCTAAATCACCTTTATTTTTAAAAACCCTTTGCCTCCTTAAGCCCAGTCTCTTCCCCCTCTATCCCAAGTGATAATTCCCGATGCTGAGTCACAGCCAATGTTCTGATGCTTTCCTTTTCAAGTCCTTATCTAGGCACTTTTCTAGACACCTTTTCACCTTATCAGAACTCTTCTGGGGTGATCTGCCTCTAGTGAAGCTTTTCTCCACTGCTGGCACATTTACTGTTCACGTGTCATGAACAGTGTATTTGTTTATTTATTATTAACTTCCCTCACAGAGGTATTTCTGCAGCACTGTCAGTTTGCAGCATCAGTTTTCAAATTATTGGCCTTTCCTCTTGAGCCCAGTAAATCCTTTTCCTATTTCTTTCTAGCGCTGCTGTTCACTTATTTATTTCCAAGTGCAGAACTGCAGTTTTTCTTGTCAGTATCTGCATCTGCAGATGCAGAGAGTCTGGACCTTAGAAGAAATACTAATTTCTGTCATCTTTCTCACATCTGACTGACCAAGGATGACTGTGTAAATCTCTGTGACCATTGCTGTAAACCAGTAAAGAACTTTTAAATTGTTTTTTTCATTTTAAATAAACAAGGCATGCATTTTTGGACCTGAAACAAAAAGTGGTTTTGAGACCATAGTTTGAATTTAGTGTATTGTTGCTATTGTTGATTCTTTTGTAAACCAAGTCCCCCCCAAAAAAAAGGTGTACGCATAACACTGAGGTGAACACTGTTTACTTTAAAAGCTTGAAAGGCTTGTCTGTATCTGGAAATATTTTCATACAAACATCCACAGTTTTACAGTTGTTTATTATTTGTTTTCAATTGAATTTAGCTAACAAGACTTTAACTAAATAATCATATGACTCATGTGTTTTTCCAGTGTTCTCAGGCCTAAGATACTGCAATGAAAAGATACTTAAGAAAAGCAGGGAAGGGGGGGAAATGGTAAAAGTGGACATCTGAATGTTCTCCTGTGTGTAAACACATGGTCAGCTATCACACAGGGCCCCAGCATGTGGAAATGTTTGGTGTTTTCCAGTGGTGGGCTTGTGAAAGACTCCAAATCTCTTCTAGGCCCTGATAAAGTCTCATTGCAGCGATGTTGCAGCTCCTTCTATCTCTAAAAATATTCATTCCCACAATTTTCAGCAGCAAAAAAAAAAAACATCATCATTGTGTCACCAAAAGGGAGTTTAGGAAAAAAAAATTAATCCTCCCCACCCTTTCCACATTCCCTCTGTGAAGGGTTGAACTCTTGTCCCCCCAAAGCCTGAACCCATGGCCTGACCCCAAATGTAAAGCAACTGATCTCACTAGAAAGTATGTTTTGCCATCAACTGCAGATTAATTCAATTATGAAAATTGCTGGAAGAGCTGTGCTTTCACGAGTGATCCCCATATGGCTTTGATCTGGCTGCACTTCCTCACCACCAAACACCCAGAGAAAACTCGGGTAGGTTTGCAGTGAGGAGCAGATGTTTGATGAATAAACAGCGCTGCCGTAAAATTGAAATTTACCTTCTCAGGAGCAGCGACTCAACTGGGGCTTCCACTGGCAACACGGAGCTTCAGTTTGAAAATATGCAGGGCGTTGTACCATTGGTATTATTTCTTTATGAAAGTGAGTGGCTTCCTAAAGTCATTCTCAATGTCACTGAGAGTGCAGACAGTGCAGTTCTCAGACCACAAGGCAAAAAAACAAATCAAAAATAGGAAGAGGGAGGACAAGACTGAGTTCTCATGGCTGGCTGGACAAGGAGTCCTGTTTTATGCTTTGCACCAAGACCCATGACAAAAATGTAGTACAGCTAGTAATTCTTACAGCAGGCTGGCACCAGCCCCTGCTCAGAAAGTCTGGCAGTGCATCTGTTCCCTCACAGAGGGGTATCCTTGAAGGATCTCACTGTTAATGTTTTTAATTTTAATTTTTCTATGTTGCTGGTAGAGCCAGCTTGGCTGGGTAAAAAGGAATGGGGACTCTACCACATTAAATGTGGGTCACAAAGGAGATGCTGCACCGTCCCTGGAGGGAACAGAGAGTATCTGGCTCATTTCCAGATCTCAGACTATTAGCACTGCAAGGACAGTTCCTTAACATTGCTATTACTTTTACAATATATCCTAAGCAAAAAGTCTAGGAGTAAATTTGAAGTGATGGTCAGACCACTTGGTATGAGATGAGTTTGGAAACCAGCTGCCAGCAGTGACACAGAGTTTATACAGAGAGCGTCAGTAGGTGGTTTACCTGTTTGCTTTTGAATTAATTAATTTTTGCCATGTTTCCAGAAAATAACATTTTCTCCGTCTTTTTTAGTGGGCAGTGGGGCTTGTTGGTGTTTGAGGCTTGTTTTCTTTTCCACGTGCAATAACAGTTTTTCCACCAAGGATTTGCACGTATTTGGTGGGAACTGGAGAAGGTTTAGATTGTGCAGATTCATCTTCTAGGTCTGGCTCAAAGCCCCATTTTAATTTCAGTGGCTGGGAGGTCTCTGGGGGCAGACTTGATATGGGTTGTGGGAGAAATGAGCAACCACTCACCACAGAAAACTATGAAATGGGGCTAAAATTTAGGAAAAAAAAAACATTTCTTGTCATCCTGGGTGCTGTACCTGGTAGAATCTGGAGGGTGGTGCTGCTGTGGTGCCCAATTACCTGAAAATTGATAGTGGGAACTAACCCTAGAGCCTCCCTACTCAGATATCCAAGTCTCATCCTAATTAATTAAATTTCAAAATGTCCACTAGCTTGAATGGGCTTTGAATAAATTATTTGCCTTTTCACTGCACAC
Organism: Chloebia gouldiae; assembly: GCA_003676055.1. Lineage (NCBI taxonomy): Eukaryota > Metazoa > Chordata > Aves > Passeriformes > Passeridae > Chloebia > Chloebia gouldiae. Next base: position 908,913 of record QUSF01000057.1, read on the forward strand.
AAAAACCTCAACAATTTTGTCTGACCAATTAGAAAATGTGGGTGGACTGGACTAATCATTCCATTTAAAGCATGAAATCTGGCACAACTAGTTTAGGTACAGAAAGGCAGTTCAAGCTCCCAAAGACAGCATTTATAAAGATAACAGTTAATGTTATAATTATATTGTATAGAAGTTAAAACAAAAGTTTGTAAGAAACTGCCAATGGTATTTGATAGATGAGATTTTTTTTAATTGTCTAAAGAATACGGGCACACAGCTTATGTTCACCTTTGGCAGGGGGATGGAGCACTGGAAAATTAAGACATTTATGACCCTGTAGAAATCCAAGCATGCAGGAAAGAACAGGCAGAACCAGAAACACCCAAAACCCTGGCTGGAATTCCCAAGGCCTTGCACAAGTTTTGCTGGGCAGTGAGAAATATTCCTGCCGCCAAGAAATCACCTTGAAGAAAAAGTGGGGGTAATTTTACAGGGCCAGGGGAGCAGAAAAGCCCTGAGGAAAAGCCAGTTTTATAAATATGACCAAAAGGCAAAGAAATTGAGGGGGAGAGATCAAGTTTTCTACTGACTCCCACTGACCTCCATGCCTGTACACACAAGAAGAGCTTTTTGCTGAAGAAAGTGTCAGAATACAAACACAATCTGTCTGCAAAGATAGCTCTCAATTTTTTGATAAGTGGAGATTGAAGTAGAAGTTTTCTGTAAATGAAGGAACTGCAAAAAGAAAAAGTCCAATTTATAACACAAAAAGCAAATTTACCTTTCTGTGCTATCAAAGAACATCCCATCTCCATACTGAAAGCAAAAAAAAAAATCCAAATTCCTGAACTAAAAACATATTTATTCAGATCATGTTTAATCATAATAATCAGACCATTATTAATTTAATAATATTAGTAAGCAATAATTAGTAATAATAATTTAATCATAATAATAAATAATAATTAGTTTAATCATAATAATAATGCAATTTAATAATAATCAGATCATTATTAAAATAAAAATTAAAAAAAACCAACCCAAATCAAATAAATGAACAAACAAACAAAAAATTTAAAAAAAAATACAAAAAAACAGAAAAACTCCAAGAAAACTCAAGAAATAATACTAATGGAGACACTGAGTGGACAACATTCCTTCCAGGGTAGATCTTAAAGAACATTTCCTTTATCCCTGATTGTATTTAAAACCTAGAATACCAAATTTTCTAGACCACACGACCTTGACTCTACCCTACAAGTAATGACAGAATTGCTTTTACCCTGTGTTTCTGGAATAAACTCCAGAATAAATTCCATATCTGGTGCAAGGCAGGCACTTCAAAGGCCATAAAGGCAATTTTCTTTCTCTCTGGAAGCAATTATCAGCATTCCTCCTGGAAAATTATTGGGCTGCAGGGGATTCCAGACGTGTTTGGGGTGTCATGCTGCTTTTGCACTGAGCTGTTCTGCCCAGGGCTGGAGAGCCACGATCACAACCTGTTCTCCAGACAGCAACTGTCTGCCACCTTGGATGGCCCCAAATCTCACACAGCCTCACAAATTGCCTTAAATACTGAAGCACCAAGGAAAAAGGAGGCCTTGGAATGTGACCTTTAAGTCATCCTTATAGACAATGTAAACATTATCTCTCCTATGCCACCAATTGTTCTTTTTTTTTTTTTTACCAAGGCACCAGCAAATTTTATTTTGCAGAAACAATTTAGCTTGGGGATCAGTCTGCTGAGTCTGTGCTGCCTTGATTCCATCATTCTGGGGAACTTTTTCAAGGAGAAAAAGTTATCTTAGCAAAATGAGTGAAAAGCAGTATCCAGAGCAGGCACTGTAAGGGCAGTCCTGGCAAGAAGTAGATTTTCATAAGATTTGGGGAACTGAGGTCTCAAGTTCTGTGGCTGGAAATGAATGTTTTACTTCTGTCTTTGGAGAATTGGGGGTTTCTGGAGGAGATGAAGGTTATTAAAAAAACAAAAATGAATGGACAAAAGTCATCCTAGGTCACTCAAACACACACTTCCCCTTCCACCACGCTGACCAGGTACAAACCAACTGTGACAACAGCCTGGGCTTCTGAGTGGGATGTAAACATTTTGCACACAGACAAAACAGCTCAGGTGCCCACAGTCTGGAGCTGAATTCCATTCTCAAAGTTTGACTCAGCTGCCAAAGCCCAGGGGTTTGCACACACAGATAAGATTTGATCTTGAGCAGCCTTGGGACTGAGGAGAAATCTGTTTAATCAGCTGGACTGAAGTGTTCTGCTCCAAGTTGCCAGTTTTAAGAAAAGCTGCTGAAGGGAGTGTGTGAGTACTGCCTGGACTGGTCTTCTTATTATTCTATTACCCACCAGAAGTGCCTAAAGATTGTCGGAATCTGTGGTATTTAAATGATCCCGAGATTGTAGAAAGTCTCTGTCTTTCAGCCCTGCTGCCAGAGAAGAAGTCATAATTCGTCTGTGCTGGTTTTCAAGGTTGTTTATTCTTGCTTACCTATAACATGTTCTGTCTGACCTGCAGCAGGTCTGTCCTGCAGGGCAGCGTGTGGGGTGTCCCCTCAGTGGGATGTTACAAACATTAAATACCAGAAACTACCTGTGCTGTATTTACAATAACGTGCCAATATCTATCACCTTCATTGAACAGTGTGTCCCCAGCCTAAACCAACAGAAAAATGCCAACACCACAGTGAAACATGGAGGGCATGAAGGAGAAGAAAAAGACAAGGCACACCAAATTTCCTCCATCTTGTCCCCTTTGAACCCCTTATCTAGAATCCTAAAATTCTACTTTTTCACCCATGCCACACTAATTATCACTTATATCAAACACTCAGAACTGGTAATTCACCCTGTAAGAGTGAAAACTCTTTTCCACGGACAGAGATCACAGACAGAGTCTCTGGGGGCTCTGTACAGGGGGGTCCTGACCCCTGCCAGGGTCCCAGACCTGCCAGGGCAGCCAGGGGGATGCCCTGGATTCCCACAAAAGATGACAGGCCCTTCATTACTGCTGCTGGCACCATCTCCCTGAAAATACACATTTTGCTCTGTTAATAGATATTTCTCTCTGTTTAACACCAGCTCCACAGAGAGGAGCCTGTAAAGGCTTAAATTATACAGTAGGTTTGTGCATGGGTGTGAATAGTCCACAGATTTTGGGGTTATTTCAACCCCAGATTTTCAAGACTGATTTTCTTGATTCTGTTCCCTATTTTAGGTGCCATTGATCCCTTTAGTTGCTAAGCCTCAGTGTACTAAATTTAGAATAGTCCACAGAAAGGCAGAAAGAAGCCTCCTGTTTCTGCCCAAGGAGTTTGGGTTTCTCTTGTGCCACTTTCAGTTCAGGCTTCCACAGGTCTTGCAACTCAGAGAAACAAACATTTGATGTAAGAAATCATCGCCTCTTCACACAAGACAAAAATTACCTCCTGTGAACAAAGATCTTTCCACTTTAAAGGCTTTTAACTACTGCCAGAGAGAGAACATTGAGGCTGGTGGCCCTTGTCCTCACACAGTGGATGTTTGTATGTTCTGCTGCTAGACAGCAGTTGCAAAAGTAAATAATATTATTCTATTCAAATAATACTATTCTATTCAAAACAGACATTGGTATCTAATGTTGTTTTTCAGTGCTCTGCCCTTCAGAGAGATGCTTGTCACTTATGCAGCCAAATTGCTTGAAAGCATTCTGTAAACTCTCAGAAGATTATGTTAAAATACAAAAATTGGTGCTTAACAGCCTTGGAAATGCCAGTAGTAGATAAATTAAGGCTAAGTAAGTATTAAAGAATGGTGATTAATGTCAGAATTTCAAAATGTATCTGAGAATGAGCAGTTCTTGAGAATTTAAACACTGAGTGTGCAGTGACTTTGAACACTTCCCTGAGCCTTGAGGCTCTTCCTTTAAAACTGCTTCCCAGCTTTTCTGTGTGCCTGTCCAGGGAGATAGCAGATGCATAACCTGCAGTAATTTAAACCAGTGTGAATTTCTTGAGTATGACTAATCTTTACTGTTCCTTACCAAAAAAAAAAAAAAAAAAATCACCTAGTCCCAGCCAAGATTTTATTAATTCTAATATGAAAACATCCACACCTATCATGTCTCCCCTGAGGTCCTCCCAGGCTGCTGCAGAAATGGAGTCTGACTTCTATTGCTGTGGCTAGAGGCTGAGGATGTGAATTCCTCTGGCTAATTGCTTTTTGGATAACCTACAAACCACCAGGGGTCAGATTCTTGGCTTGGTAACGTTGCCTTGGCTCAAATCCCATCGTGGGGAATCCCAGGAGGAGAGTGGTACCAAGTCGTTCCTCACAATCCCTGACTTTTAACAAATCTAAAATGCCATCTTCTTGGGTAAATTCCCCTCCCAAGAGAAAAAAAAAAAAAACAAAACAAAAATCCTGTGATGATCTGTAGCCAGAAGGCTGCCACATCTGTGACATGTGGGATTGTTCAGCTGGACACTGAGGAAAAGGAAAAACAGACTCTCAGCCTGCCTGTGTGGTGCTATCACATAAACAATCTAAAATCCGATCAGACCTGCCCAGAGGTACAGGTGAATATCCCTAAAAGGTGTGTCCTTCATCCTGAAATGATTTGCTCTGGAAATCATCACCAGATGGTTCTGCATGGAGGAGTTTGGCCCATCCATGTAGGGAAGGAAAGGGAGGCACGTGTGGAGCTCTCCATCCATGTTACCAGAAGGTGAACATTCCTCAATCCTCAGCAGGAATAGATGGAATAGATGGGGTTGCTGTCCCCAGGAAAGGCCCTGTCACTGTTTATTGTCACGGAAAAGGGCAGATTTCTGGCTAGAACTAAAGCCAAAGCTCCAGTGAGCTGCTAAGGCTGACCTGCAGAGCTTTTCCTTACTCTCAGAGCCCAGAGGTTTTGCCTTCAAGCTGCAGGTGGAGGTGGAATCACTCCCACAGGCCTTGCCTCCCCAGCCAAAGGTCTTTTGTTAAACAGGCTATGTCGGAATCAATAAAAATTATAAACAAAAAATAACAGCCAGAAGTTAGCCAGTAGCCCAAAAGAGAAAAAGAATACCCAAACCCCGACCTACAGGATTTTGCACTCTGAGAGGGAGCACAAAGTGTGGGGTTTGTGAGGGACAGGGCAGGGTGGTGTCACTCGAGTGTGCCCTGCTGTCCCAGGCAGGAGTGATGCCTTGGAGTGGCTGCCTAGAACAGAGCTGGACAAGACTGAGAGAATAAAGTGGGTATTTATTAAAGCCCTTCAAAAGGTACATTTTGTACACTCAGAAGCCTCCCAGAGGCTACACCCAAGATGGACAGTGATCATGAGTTTTTCACACAATTTTAAGTTTGGTCCATTTGCATTTTAGGGGTTAATCCTCCAATTCCAGCTCCAGGTAATGAAGTAATTTACCCCCAGTTTGCTCCCCACAATTCACTTTTATTTATACTTTTGGGGCCTGAGGTTGTAGGGTGTGCTTGAGTTTCAGACCCAGAGGAATTTTTTTGTCTGACCAAAATGTGAAGACAGCAACAAACACTGTGTATGGAGTTTAGAGTTATACCCTAAAGCAGTACAGGATTTGAAAAACATAAAAGCTGAAATCCTAAGGCATCAGAAGGAGCACCCAGCTGCCCTGGAGTGACCCTCCCTGAGCCCAGGCTCGGGCTGATGTGCTCTAGAGGGAGCCACATCTGTCCTTGCTGTCCCAGATGGAGGTCACCAAGCCTCCCAGGCTTTCCAGGAAAGAGGGAGTGGCCGAGGCTTGACTTACTGAGCGTGGACCACCTGGGAAAGAGAGTGCAGCCAGCACTTGTCCTACCTCTAGGCACTCCACGGGAAGGATTAAGGGATGCTGCGTTGGTTTTGAGCTCCCACCCAAGCTGGCTGTGAAGAAATGGAAGGGCAGGCAAGTAAAACGTGCATGTTCCGATATGGAAAAATGGCAATAGGATTTCTGCATTTCCATCTGCAGCAGAGGTTGGGTCAGGTTACAGCATTTAGATCTGGACTTGAAGCACTTCAGGGTTTGTGTCTGTCTGGGGGTAGGGAGCTGCTTTCAAAACTCACACCTAGACCCTGGTTTTGACTGAGTTCTCTGCGAGTTTTATCTGTTTCTAGCTTTGATAGAGAGAAAAAAGGAGGAGAGAATTATCTCAGTGAATTTGAGAAAAAAAAATATTAATAATGACACCACTATATGATGATGGGGGGTGGGGGAAAATCCTACTCTCTTTAAAGACAAAGTTGAGAAATAGTTACCTTTTATTTCAAGGAATCAGATTCACACAAACTACAGCCATAGAACACAACAGCAGCCCAAACCCTCTACATAAATCCTCCTGTATTTTATTCCTCCTTTTCTATTTCAGGTCCTCATTTGCCTAATTACTTCTCAGAGGCTGGCAGAGATTTTTTCCCTGCAGTGCTGAGCTCTGCTGACTGCAGAGACCCTACCTGGCACACTCAGTTAGTGCGTCAGCATTCTAGGTGGAAATGAATGAAAAATCAATCAGGGCAACTGCAGTGGTAGCATATTCAACTCTAACCTACTTTGTGCATGGTTTCAAACATTTCATTGTGTGTTCGGGCATCTTTTTTTTTTTTTTAATTGGTAAGTGGATCTGAAGTAAAATTGATCTTCCTTACTCAGCCTAATAAATGTTTTGTCATCTTTACTGCTTAGCTCACATTTGCCACCCTGATTGTTACGTTAAGCTGCAGACTTGATTGAAATGCCAAAACCTACAAGAAGATTGTTTTAATCTTGAAAACCTATCACCAGCAGATTGCATCATGGAGTGGATGTAGATACAGTGGCAGAGCTTTCATTGTTTTAATTGTATTTGCAGACAAGACCTAGAGTAGGTCTGGAAAATCAAAAGTACACCAGAACCTCTTTTGAAACACAGGTGCTGCTTACGTGTGGTCTTGCCAGGAGTTTGGCTTAGGAGTATTTGTCTCTGCACATTTTTTTTTTCCCTTGTTGCATTCCTGCATAGGCAGAGTTAGATATGGATTGCCAGTTTCACTTAGCTAAAGTCCACAATAAAATGGTCCAATATTCATGCCTAAAAAATTAGCAGCTGTTGTAACTTCTGCCAGCTGAGTGGGTTCAATGCATTAAAAAAAAAAAAAACTCTTGTAACATCACTGCTCTCGCAAGTTGTGCAGTGCAACACTGTAAAAGGTTTCCAAAAATTCACAATCCTCTTTGTATGTGATGCCCTTACAGTGAAGAAGACTCTTTGGGCTGTAAAGATGAAGACTCTACTTTTTCTGGTGCTGATCTCTGCCTGTGGGGCTGAACCTCACCCTGGCAACTCGAGTCTGGAGCATGAAAGAGTTGTTCACATTCAAGGTAAGGAAATAAGTGAGAAAATACCAATATCTTCATATTGTTCATGGAAACAGAATAATGTGCTTAATGATCCTTAATTTACTTTTTATTTTAATGCTGTCTCACTGTTTTTAAATACTTGTACTACTAGTGACCAAATGTTTTCTTTTCTGGTTCTGTTTAATTATTATTTCCCCTAAGAAAAGTCAAAAAAAAGAAAGTTGCACTGTTTAATAGCACTTAGTCACAACCTTGCAAAGGTTAGTGAGTAAAGTACAGCATGATTTAAGACAAAGAGAAAAAGCATGCATCTTCAAGTAATAAACAACTGCAGTGGGTTGAAATACTTCAGTTTATTGTAGAATAGATTTGATTTTAAGAGGTCTGCAACACAGAGTTCTCCACAGCACAGATATTTATTGCTGTGGCTTATTTAAAAAGGCTCAGCACATCAGAGATCATAACTGGGCAAACTAAACTAGTATTAAAAAAAAAAATTTCACTTACCCTGAAAGAAATGTGCCTTTCCTGATATCTTTAGTTCACACTAAATATTATCCTGGCCTCCTGCAGAATCCTGTTTGGTTCATGTCTGAGTCCCAGAGATTATAGCTGTGGCAGGATTTGAGCCTGCAGCACAATGCAGCTGTTTTTTCAGTCCCAGCTTCAGTCGTTGAGGGTTATCCTGCATAAGAAGAATCAGGGGGTTTATGCAGTGAGGACAGGCAGAGTGAACAGGGATTTTCCTGCTTTCACCCCTAATTTCCTTGAGCTTGGCTAAAATTAATTTTGCAAAGTTAAAAAAATGCAGGATTACTGCCCCTCCTCTCTCTGTCTCTCTCTCACTCCCTCTCTTTTTAAAGTTTGATTTATTTCTCTCAACAGCCAGAAAATTGTGCTGTTTGTGTAAATATGAATTACCAAGCTAGAGCAGGGTACCAGGAAGGGCTGGACGTTCAGGAGTTCGCAGGAAAGTCGCAAAAGCTAAAGGCACCCTGTACCTATTAAAGCAGGGATTGTCAAGGTCAGGCAAGGAGTAAGAGACAGCTGCTCTCCCTCTGAGGAGACTCAGGATGAAGGTCAAACGAAGATGTGATGTCAAAATGAAGGTCTGTCACTGCTCTGAGATGATGGGCACTTGTATCCCAGGGCAAATCTCAAATCAGACATTGAAGTCTAATAAACATATATTTTTCCTTTCCTTGTATAATGCAGCTTTTTGTCTCTGAGTTTGACTCTTTTTTGGGAAAATGAAACTAGTGTGATAGTCAGCACTTTTGTGTAATTCAGGAGTCATATTTTCATGTCAGCTGTTACTAACCCAAACAGTTCAAAGCTAACAGAAGGTTCAAGGTGAACCCTCCTCCCTCCGTGTGAAAACTCACCTGTACCTCCCGAGTTTATTCCTTGAAGGAGAGCTGGATAAAGAATTAAATTTGAGCTCCACCACAAGTCCTCCAGCTGGTTCAGGCTCTGAAATGCACAGGCAGACCCCAAATCAAAGAGAATGAAACTGCTGAGGCATTTTTGCTTCTGATTTTTGCCATTCCTCTCTGCATTGTGGAATCCCACCAGGGCTGGGATCCCTCTCTCCCAGTGCTGCAATTAAAAAAAAAAAAAAAAAAGATTAAAAAATCTACACCTGGAGATTAGGGAACACTGTAAAAGTTGTTCAGGTGGGTTTTTTTTAATGACATTAACAAATCCAGCATCCCTCTCCACAGCTGAAATCCAGGAGATGTGTAGCTAAACTCTGCCAGGTTTGCATGCCTGGGAATGCCTTGGGATTACAAAAGGTGTGAAAGGGATTTCCTGAGGCAGAGAAGGAAAGTGTGTTATATTCCTCATTCTTTACATCACGTAATCTCCTGTAGGCTGAGTTTTATTTGTTGAAAAGCTGGATATCAGGTCTTCTTACTGCAAAAGGGTTCTGCACCCTACTTTTCTGATATGGAAAACACCTTCCTAATCCTCCACGGTTATTTTATGGTCTAATTCTTCTCATGCTGCTGATCTTTGGCTTCCAATAGTATTTTTAGTTCTTTGAGGTTTAAAACATCAGTAAGATAACACCACATCCCCACAGCTACCATTTGAGTGTGCTTCTTCAAATTATTCTCTAAGTGTATCACCTCCTGATTACTGTCCTAGTTGGATATGGTAACCTGTTAATGTCAGGAATTCATCTTTACACTGGTTCTCATCTGAGTTCTTACTCCTTGAGTGCATCCATCCAGGATTTTGTTCCAGGTAAAATCCTCCTTTAGCCTCAGTATTTCTGTTTTCCAGTTTCCATGCTTTGTTCTTCAGACCTTGGATCAAATTTGCTGTTCCCAGCTGTGCTGCAATGCTGATCAATAGTCTGTGATGGTAGACAGTATTTAGCAGTCTCCCTCACTGCCACTCGAAATTAACAACTACAAGCTCTGTATCAATAATTCTTCATATTAGACCTCAAAAAGCTGGGTTTTGCATTCAGCATTAAATGTTATCCTAATTTTTCCACCCTTCTTTCTTCAGGTGTTTTAAATACCCACTTTCCTCCTTTCAGTGCTGCTTAATAAGCCATGTGAAAATTTTATTTATCCAAAAGTCACAATTACTTTATAATGTAAATTAGTGGAAATATTACAGAAATTGTACTGAAGGCAGTTCACTGGCCTTTTTAATAAATTTTTTCCATATCATTAAATTCCCTAAGCTGTAAGCAAATCATACATCACATTCCTCAGACTTACACATTTGTTTTTCTTACATACCTGATATCAGATTACTCTGACTTTCTTTGTCAAATATCTCTTTAATCTGATCCCTCTTTCTAGTACTGACTCTATTCCTGTTCAACAATTTTCCTTCAAAATTTGTTCTAAAGTTCTGTTTGCTGCTGAGGTCAGACTGATTAACTGGTTAATGGTCGAATTACTTTTTTTACATTTATTTCTTATTTTGCTGCCGTCCAGAAACACCTGGTGCTGTCCTCAAGTGACAGGTGAGGCCACAGCAGTGCCAGTAGGTCTGGGTACCCAAATTTTCTGCCCCTCCATCAGTGTAACATCTCCTGACACCCCCCTCAAACTCAATATTTGTCAACCAGAACAAACAGTATTTCATAAATTGTTATTGTTCTACAATTGTACTTTGCTTTCAGGGACACAGAGCTCTGTCTGTCAAATGTCCTCTCTCTGGAAAAGAGAGGTTTTTTTTATTTTTACTGAACATTTTCCCAGTCTCTAACACTGACTTCAGTGTTAGAACATAGACAAAGTTCTATGTCTATGTTCTCTTTTAAATATTTAAGTTTTTCTCTAGAAATTATGTGCTGGATTCATCAGCAGCTCTGCTCCTGCTGACAGTGTCAGTTCTAGCTCCTGGTTCTCTCCTTTTTGGTTAATACAGTTAATTTGGACTTGACCAAATTTCTCATCTGCAAGACAGTTTTACCTCCCTACTTTTCCCTGTCTTTTCAGCTTATTTCCTCTGTCCCAATTGCTTTCCTTATAAATATTTTTTTTTTCTCCTTTGGTTTCATTTCACTATTGATGCACAAAATTTATACATTTATAAAATTTATATGTAAAGCTGCATTTTATGTCTTCCATGGCTTTGTTTTCTTTGCTGAAGCCTGTGGTGGATTTCATGGTTTTGGTCAGGCTGCTATTTTATCCAGGCTGCTTGACCCTATCCCCTTCCTCTCATAGTTTGTCATTCCAGTCTCACCTTTGGGGATTAAAAAAAAATAATAAAAACCCCAGAAATCCCACACCTTAGAAAAACCCCATGATTTTCTCAAGGAGACACCAGTTTCACTCTTCAGAAAAAGCCACAACCATGAGCAGAATATAATCACCAGAAATAATCTGGTGAGTGTAAAAATGGGGCTGAAGCATCCCCACACCACATCGACACCCACAAGGACACAACACTGCTCCCAGCACAGCAATGTAATTAGAGACTCAGATTTTTCTCCTGAAGACCTGCAAAGTCTCTCTGACTTCTGAGAGTGGGTGACTCCTTTCAGTGCTCACTTTGTCCATCTCTCTCATCTGCTCATGGTGCTGCCTGCTGACCAATTATCCAAAAAAAAGACCGAGCTCCCCTCGGAGAGCAGGGCACTCCCCTGGGTGTAGCTGCTCTGAAAAATACTCAGAGTTGACAAAACCACTAGAGTAATTCCTGAATTAATTACTTAAGGGGAGCTAGAGCCTTTAACATGATTCCTCTTTGTTCAGGATGTAGAAGCACAAGAAAAGGCAGCGATGGGAACACAAAGTTTGGTTCGTGGATGATCAAATTTAACATTTTAGCTTTCCTCTGAATGTAAAATATTGATATTGATATCGATATTGATATCGATATTGATATCGATATTGATATCAATATCGATATTCATATTCATATTCATATTCATATTCATATTCATATTCATATTCATATTCATATTCATATTCACATTCACATTCACATTCACATTCACATTCACATTCACATTCACATTCATTTATTTTGCTATGTTTGAGGTGCAAGCATGCACCCCTTTGCCTACCAAGACCTCTGCACAGATTTATTTATGCACACCCAAGAAATATTTCAACATGGAAATGAACAGCAAACTTTTTAATGCTGCCCAATTGGAGCAAACAAACAAACAACAATAAAAAAAACCAAAAACAAAACAGAAAAAAAAACCACACAAAAAAAAAGGAAAAAAAACACAAAAACTAAGCACACACAAATTAGTTAAATCAATTAACCAATAAAGAAGGCAGAGGAAATCTTTGACCAGCTTTTTCTCCAGTATAATGAGTTTTATTTACAATCCACTTCTTTTCCTCCAAATCAAGTCAGAACCAAGAAAGAGTAAGAATCTGAACAGAGTTTCTGGACCAGACAAAAACATGATAAAAGACAAATTTATGGAAAAACATGATCAAAGATAAATGCGCTGCTCATCTGACCTCTGACACCAATTTTATCTGCTCAAGATAATCTTGGTTACCTTCATGCTTTTCCACTTTACTTTTGACTTCTTTCCTTCTTTCCACCTTTCTGCATTTTTCCATTTTCCATTACACTGACATTTCTTTCCATGTCTTTGCCTTTATGTTTTCTGCTCTATGTCTGGATTTTATTTTCCTTGCCATTTTGTTTTACTATTCAGGACAATTTAGATGATGCCACAATATATTTTTCTGTCTCTTGTTGCAATTGAGCTTTTTCTTTGATTTCCACAAAACCTGCTTCCCTCCTCAGGTCATGGCCTGTTGTAACAGCAGGGGTTAGAAAAGTTAGCAGAGAGCAGAAATTCCACACCAAACCCCCACACACACAAAAAAAAAAAAACCAAAAATTAAACCAAAAATGTGCTCTCCTTGAAGGCAACCTGCACTGCATCTTCTGGAGCAGATGGGTGCCAGGATATTTGGGTTATTTAAAAAAATATTATTACAGAAACACAAAGGTTCACGTGGAATACGAATTTAAATCGTAAATTTGCCTTTGTTGGTTACATCAGTGGAATTCCATATTTATGAATAGCATTTAGGGGTGATTAAGGGACTGGAAGGACTCCATGCAGTTTCTGTGTAATATTTTGGTTTTGTCAAACAGTCCTCATGCCACCCATGAAGATTTATTTCTGTGAGGAAGAAGTGCAGAGACTTTGCCTTGAGTTCTGTTCTGTTCTGCTCTGCGACACCTGATCTCCATGAAATTTATCTACACCCAAGAAAAACACACTTAGAAGTCATTTAAGGCAATAATTTAGAAGAGATGAAGTTTGTTAGTTCCCTGATGGTTTTATGTGCTCTTAGGTCTTCTAGAAACCCAAACTTGAGTTAATATATCCTCTTTAACAACTCCCCCACAAGGTGTTACTCAAGATGAGGAGACTGAATCAGCTGAAAAATGTTTTATCTCAGCCCTGTAATGTCTCTTTTACAAAGACAGATTTCTTCTCTGCCCTATATAAACCAGGCATTTTCAGCTGTACTATTATTTGGAAACTGAAGCTTGAAACTAAGATTTATCTAGTATTTTTCCTACCAATTTTATATCAAAACTTAAGAGGAGTGTGTTGGGGCTGTTCTATCCTGTCTGTTCAGAGGCAGGAACATGGGAGTTGAATCCTTGCCTTTTCTTTCTCATGACACAGCAAAACTGCATTAGTTCTTGAGCCAAAAAACTCATCTTTTTGGCTTACAGATGATATATAAAAGATTTTAGATTTTTTTTTCCAAAAGCAGAAATAAAAAGGTAGTTGGTTAAAATACATATAGAAAAAATATGCATTATGTGCAAAATGTGTGTGTGATTCTCCCTCATGGTTTTCCTCAGTATTCTTTGAGTGATGCACCCATATATTAGTTCATCAATAATGCACTTCTCTACATATTACAGAAAACAGAAATGTTACCACAGAAAATATTTATGATTTTTAAGCAAATATTTTAATAACAAAAAAAAAAAAATTGAGGATAACATCTTGCCACTGCTGTGGGAAAAGTGAGATTATTTTAGCATGAGCTCAAGTCCCTGGAAACGCTACAGGAAAACCAGAAACAACTACGTTTATTTAAAACATAATGGCATAGGATAATATCAATCTAGTGTGGAACATTTAGGGAATACATGAATTTATCTAAAAAAGCACTACTGTAATGTCATCCCTGGCTTATGATTTTGCTTTTCCTGTCTGTAAAAATGCACATCTTTTCCTCCACTGTCACTTTGTGAGGCACTCCATGAAAATGCTGGAATAATCAATTTTTGTGGCCAGCTCAGCATAAGATTGTGGGTACTCCTGGTGGATAAAGCAGGTAAAGCTGTTTGCCAAGGGTTGTGGTGTGACTCATCCTCTACACCCTCCAAACCTGGCTTGCCATCATTCTGGTGTGCAGAACCCAGTAAAGGGAGAAAAATAAAGAAGGGAAGCCAGGAGAAAACCCCACAGCAAAAGTATAATTAAAACACACACACATAAAACAACCCCCCCCCCAAAAAAAACCCACCAAAAACCCTCAAAAAACCAAAAACCCAAAAAAAAACCCACAAGCCAGACACAAAAAAAAACAAAAAAACAAAAAAAAAAACGCACCAAAAAAAAAAGAAAAACCCACAAAAAATCACAACACAAACCAACAACCAGCTCACAACTAAAAAGACAAACAAAACTTAAAACATATCCAGCAGTAAATGCTGGAGCTACACCAATAAGGCAGCAGGTGAGACTGAAGTGAGAGCTCCAGCAGAGCAAATCCACCTTGCTGTCCTTGAAATGGGCATCATGAGGAGGAGGAGGAGGAGGAATTCATACCAGATTTGGCACCAATGAGATACAGCAAAGCCAGCCCAAAAATCAACTTTTTAAGTGAGTTTTAATTTCCGTCAGGCAGCCTTTCCCTACAGCTTGGGGAAAGCAGCTCCCAGAGTTGTGCTGTGTCCTGGACAGCCTCTGCATCCTGGACAAATCTGCTCACTGTGCTGCCTTTGTCATCCTTCTAACTGACCAAGAGGATTAGCAAAAGGCCACAATCTGTGAGAATCAATAGCAGGGAAGCAGGAGTGGAAAAAATGCTTCAAATTAGTCACCACTGGGGCCTGGTTCTGTGCTTACAGCTTGGCTGCTGCCTGTCTGACCATGCAAAATGTGCCTGGAAGGGTGAAAAGCCCCACCTGGGAAATCTTTCTCATCCCATTCTCCCTTGGAGCTGAGACCAGAGGCAGTCACAGGGTGTTGCCACCTCTGTCCCCAGCAGAAGGAGCAGCTGGAAGCTGCCCAGCTCTGCTCTTCCACCATCTGAGGCTCAGGAGTGACACACCTGCCCTGCCTTGTCCCCAGCCAAGGCCCACACTGTGCTGTCTGTAAGGACAACGCCTCAAGGAGGGTTAAGCCCTCTCTAATCCAGGGGTTTCAGAGTTTACAGTTGTTTGCCTGTTCACCTCACAAGTTCCCTGACGGTGCTTCTGAAGGAAGCAGTTCTGGGGAAGAATTCTTATCCTCCTCAAGTGACACCCTGGGCTCCATGACCACACTTGGGTGCCCCATACATTTTCCTTCTTGCAGTCACCTTCTAGATATTCCTGCCATTTAGAGAAATGAAAATATTTTTGTATTTTAAAATAGAAATAATTTTATTTACAAGGATTAGCCTTGTCAGAATGCCCATGAGGGGAGCAGCCAGGGAGCTACCACCCTTCAAAGCAGAGTTTCCTCCATCTCCCATCACTGTTTCACAACAGATCAGTCCTTGTTTCCCTTGTTTAAGTCCTTGTTAACCCAGGACAGTCCTTGATAACCCAGGAAACAGAATGCATTACTCATTTGAGCTCAGTTTCACGACAGTAAAACCAGTAAAACAATCACATATTTTAAATGAAGGGATTCTGGTTTGCTCTGTGTTTGGTTTCTTGGGGGTTTGGGGATTTTTTCAAATTTGTCAGCTCCAGGAAGAGCGAGACCATTCATTCTGCCACACTCCCAAAAATGTGCAGATTAGGTGGATTTGGCCCTGGCTCTCCCTGGCTACTGGATAATGAAGACCTCTAGGCCTCCTGCCAAACCCTGTCATCTCATTGTCAAACCCAAGTCCCTGCTGCCTTCATGTGTTCTAGGCCAGGCTGTGCCTCATTCCCCAGTCTGACATCTGCTTTTCCTCGAAAGCCAGAGGTCCTTTCTCCTCTCCCAGACCCAGGAGAAGCAGCAGCAGCAATGTAATTTTCTGCCTCGTTGTCTTTCCACTGAGAGGGGCACAGCATCCAATTTTCTGTAAGAAAAGAACTGGCTTTTGCAAAGATTGTGGGTGGAGGCACATTTCAAGTCACATCTCCCTTGGAACCTCCAGGGTCCAAGGAGATATTCCAGGATGAGAAAAGCTTCCCTTTCCCTTTCCCTTTCCTTTCCTTTCCTTTCCTTTCCTTTCCTTTCCTTTCCTTTCCTTTCCTTTCCTTTCCTTTCCTTTCCTTTCCTTTCCTTTCCTTTCCTTTCCTTTCCTTTCCTTTCCTTTCCTTTCCTTTCCTTT
>QUSF01000057.1:930369-941107 GCA_003676055.1 Chloebia gouldiae
AGGAGAAGGAGAAGGAGAAGGAGAAGGAGAAGGAGAAGGAGAAGGAGAAGGAGAAGGAGAAGGAGGAAAGGAGGAAAGGGGAAAAGAGAAGGAGAAGGAAAAGGAAAAGGACAAGGAAAGGGAAAATAAAAGGAAAAGAAAAGGAAAAGGAACAGGAAAGAGGAAAAAGGATGCAGCTGCACAATAAGAATGTCTGAGTGGTTCTTTGAACCAGATAAACATAATGGGCTTATTTTATTTCTTTCCATCTATGCTTACAGTCCTGGCTGGAGCCCACAGAAACTTCCCATCTGGGATTGCTGGAAAACCCTGCCCAGTTTCCATGCCAGCAGGGTAGTGCATTTAGGTTGTTCCACCCCGCATAATTCATCTTTGACAGGAATGTACCGTGTTCTTTTCAAACTTATATGATAAAGAAAACTGGACATTTACATGGTTTAGCTTAAGTTCTCAGTTATGAGTGAAGACAGAAATGAGCTGGAGGAGAATAATCTTTATTCTTCTCTTCTGGCCAAAATCTCTGGTGTGTTCAGACTCCCCTCCACTGGGGCTACTCAGTCCCTGAAGGGGGAAAATTCCTCTTGGCAGGCTCAGCTTTACCCGAGTGAAACAGCTCTCCTCACCTGCCCAGGCTCTTGCTTCCTCTGCATTCATTATTCATTATTTTTCTGCTCTTAAAAGCAAGAGATTTGTGCTATGAATGCTTCCTTCTGTGTCTGGGAAGGGGAGATGCTGATGGATACGGAAGCAGAGCAAATTTGCCTGAAGCTTGGTCCAAATGCGTGTGCACATGCAGAAATCCATACCTGAAATTCACTATTGGATTAAAGGTGCAGTGGGAAAGCAATGACAAATCATTTCTTTGCTGCATGCAGTAGCACAAGGCAGACTTGTTTTAAAAAAGATTTTATACCTTTTCTACCGTTACTGTTTTGTAATATAGCACCAGCCTTGGATACAAGATCAGGGCCCCCCCTCCAAAATAAGGACATTCATAAGTAGAGGAGGAATCATATTTCTTCAGCCAAGTGTGTTCCAAACTGTACTCAAAGGAAGGTTTGTATATTTTAACCAGTGTCTGGCTAACGTAAGGAACAATAGCTTTCCAGTGATATTTGTGGTGTTTCTTAAACTAGAAGAAAATTTTTCTTTGTAAAACTTCATGGTAAAATGTAACATTTCAAGTAAAAAAAGTGGTGAGGGTTTCAGCGTCAACCCTGCTTGTGTTGACTAAACCCAGTAATTCTGGGTCTATGGTACACTGAATTTTCCTAATAGAAAGATAAATAATAAAATATAATAATATTACAGTGGAGATGTATAACTGATATAATATATTCCTCTGTTTGCATGGCCCCATGCTTATTTTTAAAACACCCCTGCAGCTTTATGTAGTTCTGGCATTAATTTCCACTTCATGAATTTGAGCAAAGCAGAACAGAACAAGGAAGGGAAAAAACCCACAATATTTGGATTAAAATTAAAATATATCAGCCCATGCTAACATTCTGGTGTAAATAATCAGGTTAATCTCACAGTGGGAGTGATTTGCATCCGTAGCCTGATGTCCTGAGGTGGTGGCCTTGAGGATGTTAATTGGCAGCAGGACAAAGCATTTTACACCCAGGAATGCCCAAGAGCAGTGCAAAGCAGCTGATGGCTCCCGTGTGAGCTCCCTGTACAAAACCCATGGCCATTAATACCAAAATTGTTGACCTCCACCTCAATGGACCTTTTTTCTTCTCCTACTGTGACAATATTTTATTCTTTTTAGCCTCAAAGGCCTCCTGGGGCTGTTATTAAATAAACCATTCATAATATCTGGGTACTTTTAGCTTTGAAAAAAACACTGAAGTTAGAGTCAGTCTGAATCTGTTGCATACCTTACATTTTTGTGATGCGTTTTCTTCATTTTTATTATTTGGGAACCACAAGTTTTTTTTTTTTCCTAGACCAGAGAGATTGTGCTGAGCACCAGTTAAAGCTCAGAACTGGAACCCACTGCAGTTTTCCACAACCACCAGCTTTAGGATCTGTTCATGTCCTAAATCATGTGATGATTTTCATCCTGTGTGCAGCCTGAAGTACCAGGAGTGGTCTGAGGGATGGTCAGGGTTGGTCTGGGCACAGCAGTTGCAAAAAGTGTCAAGTGCCGAGGAAAGCGGGATATTGTTTGTGGAGAACCAACCTCATCACCAAAGCCATCTTCTCTCTGAACTGGCCTCACTCTCCTCCCGCACATCAATTATGGATCATGAGTTTTACACTCTTTGTTCAGTGCCCTGGAAGTCAAAAGCCTGACATATTAAAAGGTCTGTGACAGCAGGCAGGTATTGTTGTCCGAGTCGTAAGCAAAAAAAAAAATTCTCAGCTTACATTAAATGTTATTTACGGCAGCTTTTTACGGTCCTACACTAAATTTTCTTTATGTTTGTGCTTTGCTAGTTTATTTCCTCATGAATGCCTGGCACTGTGATGAATCTCACTGTGCCAGGTTTGTGAGTTTGGCCTCCCAGGCTCCAGCCCTCAGGTGCTGCTCAGCACAGGTTTTGTGCACCCTCCCTTCAGGAGAACCAGGGGAGGGGAGACAGAGACAGTGGGACAATGATAAACAGCCAAAGGCAGGCGTCTACTCTATTAGAATTACCTTTTAATAGCTTCTCTCTTCTTAGGGAGGTGAGAGTTGAACACAATAAGTTTGCAATACAGGATGTAAAATAATTACCTTTTACATCCAGCTACTGGGAATTTGAAGATCTGGATAAAATCATTAAGGGCCCCTGTAGAAGGAAATTTCTAGGTACAAGCTAACTCTTTGTGTGGCTCCACAAGAACCAAAACACCACCAGCATTCATGTTCTTGCTTTGAGGTATGTCTCCTTTAGGTCCAAGAAAGAAAAAGAAAAAAAAAAAAAAGACAGGCATCCTTTTCAAAACCAGACTCTTTAGTTCAAAATAACTCAAACAGATCCATAAGCTTCATATAAACAAATTTTTTCAAACTGTCAAAACAATCATTTTTTAATCTCTTCATTTGGTCTTCAGCTGGATGTTAAGCAATGGGGAATTCAGAGTTGAAACCAACAGGAAATCAACTCCATGCTCTCAAGAGCAGGAGAAATCAGATTTAGCCTAATAATGTCATATTTGTTTCCTCTGTGTGCTGCTGTTCCAAGCATGCACACACCAAAAAAAAATCCACCTATTTCTAATATCTTCTCTGTGATAATCTATTCTACTCCCTGGTGAAAACCTGAGTTTATAGGACAGAGTTTTTGTGGGTTCCTGGAACAAAAACCAAAGAGGGTTTGTCAAGAGTAAAGTCACAGCTGACCAGCGTAATTCCTTCTGTGACAGGGCTCTGCAGACAGAGCTGTGTTTGCACATCCTCCAAGAAATGGTACTTGAATGATGCATGTGAAACAAAAAATTTAAAAGATTGTCTGAAATTGGCAACCCAAAAGGAAAGTGTCAAAAAAAATTTAGGAGTAATTAGGCTAAGAAGAGCAGAGAAAGGAAATGATCCACAAATTTTTGATAAAAGCTGTAAAAACACAAGAGAATAATATGCCCCGGGCCAGATCAGTGTATTTTATATATATATATATATATAAAATATTTTATATAGCATATTTGATATGTTTCTATTGGTTAGAATTAAGCAACCCCACTAACAGTTATGGGATGCTGGAGGGACACAATTTCAAGATTCAGTTTCATTTTTAGGGAGATTGATACCTGCTGACAGCCAATGGCTGGATGATCAGACATTGACAGTTCTGGCAAGCAGGAAAATGGAGATGGAGACTCTGTGAAAATGAGGGGGTTACCAGTTTTTATGGAATTTTAGGAATCCAGCATGGAAAATTCTGCCATTGAGCGTATGAACCCTCCAGTATAAAACTGTACTCTACGGTACAATTAATACAAACCCTACAGTTGCCCCATGTTCATACTGACTGCAAGAAAACTTTTCAGATTTGGCTAAAGCTCAAGGAAGCCTATTTCTTTATTTCTTTCTGGCTATGAAAAGACCTCTTTTTGTTTTTTCTCCCCATATGGATCAAGAGAAATTTGTGTTATGCTGTTTCCACATGTCAATACTCTTGAAACTGCTAATTGGGTGTATTGCTGGCTTAATTAACACCCAAGAATCATTACAGGAGCTGAACTTTCTGAGGTTATTTCCTCACCTTGTTGTCCTGGGTAAGTGCTGCAGCTTCTTGAACTGACAGTGTGTGTGAAGTGACTACTTGCACTGAATTTTAGGGGTTACCTACATATAAGATTCTGAAATACAAATAAGAAAAATACATTCCAAAAAACCACAGCAAGTGGAGGAGAGTTGTAAATTTGCTCACTTGAATGACAAATCCATAGAAGTGCTGGTGTTCCTGCGGGGAGGATATAGAATACATCCAGTTTTCATGTTCTGATTTGGTAGAAATCACAATTTCCATTACAGGATTCATTTTCTAAACTGCAGTTGCTTGGTCACAGGTGCATACATTCATTCTCTGCTGAGCTGATGTGTCTCAGGCTCTTCCTGTCTCTTTTGGGAGCAAGGAGGTCCCTCCCTGGGGGCAGAACCTATTCCAGAGAAGCGTGGGTTTGGGAGAGCAGCCACACCATCATTCCTTGTAATGGAAATTAATATCCCCACTCAGGCTCCACACGCCTGGGGAAGGGAATCACCAAGGTCAAGCTAAGGCTCCTCAGCTCTGCCCTCCCACAAAGTAACCAAATTTTAACCTTCTGAGACTGGAAGTTTTTGCCTCCCTCCCTTTTTTAAGCTGAATTTGTTAAGGTTTGTGAGTGGGTGTTTTGTCTAGTGGCAGAGCACAGGGCTGGAATCAGAAACTGAGGCTCAGTCTGTGCTTTGGGAACAGCAAGGAGCCTCAGAACAGCTTTTGTCCATTCAGGAGCAGATGGGATGGATTATACTTTGATGGGTTTGTAAGGTCCAGGACTGAGGAAGACGCCCTGCCATTAACAAAAGATCAGCACTGTAAAGTGTAAAAGAAAGTGGAGATTAATAAAGTGTAAAAGAAAGTGGAGACAAATAAAGTGTAAAAGAAAGTGGAGATGAATATTGAGCCCTCACTATGAATTTCAGAGAGGTTTGGTAGGGAAATTAAGGAAAAAAAATAAAAAAACAAAAAAACAAATTAACAAAGTTGCAAGGTAATTCAAAGCTGCACACAACACATAGCCAGTCCATTTTCCTCAGCAAAATCACCCCTAGCCACCCCTGGCAGGGTGAAATTAATGCTAATCAGTTGCAGGCTTGTACTGCAGATGAACTCCAACAAAAAAATCAGCTTCTATGCAGTCTGCTCAAATATAGCCCAAAGCTAATATTACAGTTTAGTGCGTATTTATGTTATAAAAACATTATGTCCCAAACTGTCAAACTCAGATTTGTAACACATTTACATACACAGTTTAGCCCCCTTTGAAAAGAGATTTTAGAAACCTTGAGGAATCAAATCTGTTTAAATAGTTATCAATTAGTTGCTCAGTTTTTAGAAGTATGTAAGTTTATATCTTGATCTTTCCTCCTTGTAGGGTGTTTTTTTAATGTATATGCAAATCAAACACATGTACTGGAAAAGGAGCCTGTTGTCTGGGGAAATGTAGTTCTGAAAAAAAAAAAGTATTAGATTTCTAAAAAAGTAAAAAGGCTATGATTCAAATTAAATTTGCTAAATTTTATTATACCCAGTGATATTTCTATCCATTAGCACTGATGGATTTTTTTTTTAACAAAGATATGATGAAGGAAAAACAGTGATCCAGAGATATAGGAAACATCTTCAGTGTCTTGTTTATGAAGTTGAATTTAACACACATTGTGTTACATTACATTCATACACTGCAGCTCAGAACACCACATAACAGAAAAGCTCTTTAACAAAGGATTCACAAAAGGAAAGAACTGAAGCAGACTCTCTAGCTAATTGATGAAGGAGAGCAAAATATTGTTTATTACTACCCTGCCAAGTTTACATTTGCATGCTTTATTTTCTTGGACCAAGTCTCTGACATTTAGTAACAGCAAAGATTTTGTTAAACAGAAATAAGTCTTGGATGACACAAGGATGAGGGAGGGAAGAGGAAGCAAGGGGACTTTAGGAAACTGGTGGAACAGATACAGAAATGGGTTAGAATGTTCTGAAAGAAGAGTGGCTTCATCACATGGCAACTGCCTTGTTTGACCACTAGGTAATTTCTCTCTCCAATTCTGCACTGCCCTGAGGACAATGAAATTCTTATAGGCAAGAGAATACAACAGCAGGAAAAAAGTAAAAAGGAAGGTGGATATTTATACCAGTGCAAAGTTTTTGGCTTATGTGTTGTCTTGTCTTCAGTCCCCGAGTTCTACAGCACTTGGTTCTACAGAGATATCTGAGGATAAACATTCAGAGCTGGATCTTCTCTAATACTATTTTATTTCAGCTTATTATGAGACTATGGGCTAAAGCCAACCGTAAAATTTAGATCTGGGTTAAGTTTCTAAGCCCTGCCAAATATTAGGGTGGTCTGAGCCAAGCTCTTGTTTCAAGTCTCTCTTTTCTGTTTTATCAAACCCACATGGGGAGGTGGATCCTCAGTGCTTTCTGAAACATCTTTCACACTCCAAGGAACAGTGTTTTAACTTCTGATAGTTTCCATAAAATCAGAAGTTGCAGAAGAAAAAAAAAAAAATCTGCCAGGGAAGGGCAGTGGTTAGATGTCTCTTTTAAAACCATCCTGGAGGTGTCCCCACATTTCCCTGCCCCTTTTGGATGTCCTCTGCTGTAGTGGCTGGGCAGCAATGAGCACCAGGCAGGGCTTGGGGACAGGCTGTGTCCTGGTCCCCTGGGCAGGACAGAGCATTTGGCAGGGCCACGCTGCTTGCACAGTGACCCTGTCTCAGGGTGAGCTGCAGGGCAGGGAGGGAAGGTGGTGTCACGCATGGTTTCCCACCAGAGCTATGCCACCATCTGTGCCGGGGGAAACCTGTCCTCTGTGAGGAGCCCTCCCGCCCCGAGTGGTGGCAAACAGCCCAAAAACAGCAGAAAAGTGTCTCTCACAACTTCACTGATTTCACATCCCCATAGCTACTCCTGCTTTAAAACCCAAGCATGCTAAAAGTGTGCCTCTACCAGATAAGCCTTGAAATGCTGTTGCTAAGGCAGACAGTCCCATTACTGGGATAATGTGAAATTGGAAAAAAAAAAGAAGGGAAAAAAGCCACTCAAAAAAACCCACAAAAAATGCAAACAAAAAGCAACTGTCTTGAGCCTCTCAGGAAATCTTGGCCAGGGCTCATGCAAAGAACACAATGCTCTTTTATGTCGATCAAAACATTTCATCTTAATGTCTATGAGTAAAAAGAAATAATTCATAGAAATTCAACAATTCATTCAACAATTTCTTCTTTCTAAATAGCTGCCAGGAACTCCTCTACTCCCATTCCTCACCAAAAAACCCCACCAAACCAACCTAACCATTCCACACCAAAAAAACCCCACCAAACCAACCCAACCAAACCAACGAACAAAAACACACACACAAAAAATAAAAACCCAAAACCAGAATAAAACAAAGAAACTATCACCCTAACGAAGAAATTTAAAATAAGCAAAGAAAAATAGCCCCAAACAAACAAATTAAAAAAGTAGAGCTATGCTAGGTTTTAATTGCCTCTTTTTTTAAATGAGAAATTGACGTTATGATGGATAAATAGGACTTTTCCATGGAAAATGTGTAGTTTCATAACTCCAGCTAGATCTGCTCCTCCTTTAAGCACTATGAGAGCAGGGGAATGGCAGCAAGGTGCAGGTGAAAGCAGCATGAGGACCTGGCAGGATTCCCATTGGGAAGGGGATGAGGTCATGGGGAGATGATCCAGCGAGGTAAGGCAGCACAGAATCACAGAATCAATCACAGAATCACAGAATTAATCACAGAATCACAGAATGAAGTAGGTTGGGAAAGACCTTTAAGACTATCTAGTTCAACCTAACACCTCCTCATCAACTAAACCCTGGCACCCAGTGCCACGTCCAGTCTTTTTTAGACACGTCCAGGGATGGTGACTCCACCACCTCCCTGGGCAGGCCATTCCCATGCCCAATCCCTCTATCAGTGAAGAATTTCTTTCCAATATCCCACCTAAACTTTCCTTGGCACAGCTGAAGAGGTAAAGCACCAGCCCTAACCTCTTCCCAACACCTGTGCTGCTGCGCTGCCGGGGCGTTTTTCCCCAGAAATAAACCAACGCTGCCACACATCATGGATCCAAACTTCACCTCCCCTTTATTCCTCCTCCTGGTGGCTGCCAAAGCTTCTCCCAGCCCTCTCAGTGCCTGGTAACTCTGCTCTTCCCCTGCTCCAGGTGTGGTGTTCCCCTACTCCCCGCGGCTGGGGCGGTACAACCTGAACTTCCACGAGGCGCAGCGGGCGTGCTTGGAGCAGGACTCGGTGATGGCCTCCTTTGACCAGCTCTACGACGCCTGGAGGTCGGGGCTGGACTGGTGCAACGCCGGCTGGCTCAGCGACGGCTCCGTGCAGTACCCCATCACCAAGCCCAGGGAGCCCTGTGGGGGCAGGAACACCGTGCCCGGAGTCAGGAATTACGGGTTCTGGGACAAGGACAAGAGCCACTACGACGTCTTCTGCTTCACGTCCAACTTCAATGGTGAGAGCATTTCCTTCGCCCTTCCCTCGTAAGCAGTGGTGCTTAGGCAAGGTACTCCAGGGGCAGAAAGGGGTGTTTGGTTGGCCAAATCCTCGTGTTAAACCTGGAAAATGCTAGGAATCAAATAATCTAGGTAATAAAATCACTGTGGAGTTTTCAAGGGTACACACGCAAAGTAAAGTCATGTTTGCCACACGGTAGTTTTTACAACTCCGGACTTGTCCTGGATTTTCTAATATCTCCCCTTTGTTAAAAGAGATTAAAATTTATACATTCCCCATTAAAATTTATACACACCCTTTTAATGCTGGCATGTAGCCAGTTTATTTCAGTTAAAGCCATGAAGGAATGACCTGCAGGTCATTAATTGAGGTTTCCTGCTGAAGTCAATAATAATTCTGTTCCTATTGGTTAAATATGTCACCAAAACAGAATTTTGATCATCGCTGTACCTATTCTGCAGTGTCAAGCAGCTCATGTACCAGGTCTAATATAAGTAATAGTTCCCCATCAGCAGACCTATTTCTAGCTTTTTCCCTTCCTAATTTAGATTTCTAAATTTAGTATGCTGCCAAGCCACCAATCACTTTTGCTCTGATGCTGGACTTCTGCAAACCTTACTTTAGCAACTGCAAGATTTTTTTTTTTTTTGCTATATAGTTGATATCTATGTAGTTGACTTTTTTTTTAAGTATGAAATGAAATTAAATGACCAGTCTCAGCTTGCTATCATTTCAGGGTTTACCTAGTGTCAGGAAAAGATTTATAAAGCACTGCTGTGAATGTCCAATCCTCTACAGCGTGGCTATTTCCTACACAACTCTGCAGAGGTTTGGTTTGCAGCCCACTCAGACCATGGAGCATAGCCTTTTTATATTTATGCACAGATTGGTTAGCCACAGTGAAGCAGTTTTATCCTACAGCACAGCAAAAAAATAAACATAAGCCTTGGTTTCAGAAGACGTGCTCCAGTGCTAAGTCCACACCACCCCTCACAGAAAAAGACCCATCCAAAAAAAAAAGGAAAAAAAGGGGGGAAAAAGGGAAAAAAGAACCAAAACAAACAAAAAGCCCTACCCTCTCAAAAAAAAAAAACCCAAAAAAGAAAACACAAAAAACACAAAACCAAAAAACCCCTACCACAAAAAAAAAAATATACACAAGAATAAAACCCCCACCAAAAAAAATATACAACAGGAAAACTCAAACAAATCCTCAAGCCAACAGTATTACATTAGGTTCAAAGTGATCTGAAACAAAAGTTTGGCTGATTTTTTAATCATACTGCTTCATCCCATTAAATGCTGGCTCAATTTTTCTTGCTTAATTTACCCGAAGTGGAATCCTGTATGAACTCATCTCTTCTATGCAGGTTTAACCCTTTACTCTTGAAATATCACCAAGGTATTAAATAATCAAACAAAAATAATTAAAATGTGATAGCTGCACTTTTTTCTAATGCTTGCAGAGTAAAACCTTGTGACTTACTGCTCACTGATCACCAAGCTTTTACACACCAGAAGCTGAACAGCATCTATTAAGGAACAAGAAGCATAATTTCTGGGAAAAAAAAAGAAAGAAAGAATAGTAAGATAAGTGACTTAAAAACAAGAACTAACTAAGATAAATATTGTCTGTGCACTGATACAAGGAGAAAGAAGGAGAAGAAGGGTATAAGGGAGGAGAGCAATCAAAAACAAGACACTGGCATGAATCTCAGCCTTGAGGAGCCTTGAAATTGACCTGGAGGCAGCAATGAGGAGAGAGAGAAGTGTGTATATATATATATATATACATACACACAC
This sequence comes from Chloebia gouldiae, assembly GCA_003676055.1. NCBI lineage: Eukaryota > Metazoa > Chordata > Aves > Passeriformes > Passeridae > Chloebia > Chloebia gouldiae. Next base: position 940,861 of record QUSF01000057.1, read on the forward strand.
ACACACACATTTCATATATTTATGCATGTATATTTATTTATTAATATATATCTATGTATTTTTATATATAGATATATAGATTCTATTGATATAGATTATACAGATATAGACATAGATATAGATATTGATATATAGATGATATATAAATATATAGATAGATATAGAGAGCTACAGATTTAGATTATATAGATATATAGATATAGATGATATAGATAAATATAGATAGATATAGATATAGATGATATAT
>QUSF01000057.1:941207-1098956 GCA_003676055.1 Chloebia gouldiae
TATTGATTCTCTCAGCTCAGGAAGAGCCAAGGAAAATGAGAGGTGGTTGGGACACAGTGCATTCCCAGTGGCTGCTGGAGTCTCCTGATAGTAGGAAACAGAGGAGCCTTCAACTTTATGTAATGGAGATGGGAAAATTCCAAGGCCCACAGGAGCAGGGAAGGATAAGAAGAATTAAAAAAAAAAAAAATTTGGGACCCTCTATAAAAAAAGAGGTAGGGTGATGTTTAGATACCTTCTGTACTTTCTGAATAGCTTCTCTGTAGGGAAAAAAAATCCCCAAATACATTATGATCTCGGAGATTATTAAAAAAAAATCAGTTTCAAATAATTCAGCTGTAAAAGCAAAAAAAAAAAAAAATTGGTCTGAAGTATATGCAAAGCTTGGTTTTTACCTGAAGAAGAAAGGTAGAAGCCATGTTATTTAGCCATTCGGTTAAAAAAATGAAACTGTAATCCTCAATGCAGTCAATTCAAATCCAGGTGCAGTGTTTTCCCTGTGGAATTATTGGATCCCAACTGTGATGGCCTGAATACACAAAAAATAATGGTTATAAATGAAGGAATTATACCATTAGTAAAAAAATTCACATGTTTTTCTGTTACCTACACAAGGAAATAGTTTGAGCAAAGCTGCAATATCAAATAATCTTGTTACTTTATGAAATTATCCTCTACAATGCCTTTTCACTAAGGCAAATACAACATTTGCACATTTGGTTCTGCCTGTGTAGCTGATTTATACTCACATCTTTCTGTTGGTTCATATGAGATTTGTTCATGTTTTGCATCCAAGAACATGAAATAATTCCATACCCTTTATATCTAATAGTAAGAGCAAGCTACCAGTTTATAAGGATATTGAGTGATGTGTTTCATAAAACAAAGCAAAGAGTAACACCAGCCTGATGCTGAGAAATCCATCAAAATATTTTGAAATAACAAAATATTTTCTGCCTGCACTGGATGGCAATATGTTTTCCAATCTGTCTTTACATTCCTTGTTCTGATAAAGGCTATTGAAGAGAATGTACATAAAAGGGGAATGTCTAACTTAAATTTGAAAATTCCACATTGGAATTTCCTGGAGTCTGAGGACTTTGATCTCTCACAACCAATTTCTCCTTCATTTGTCCTGCCCAGAGGAAACCACTTTAGTCCATGTCGTCTTTAGAAAATCTGAGGGTTCCTGCCCTGTGTGGTGGCACAACCTGACGTCATCCAAAGTTTTTCCAGGGCTGCAGATCACCCCAATTTCTCTCCTTTCCTTGTCCCAAGGAATGGGGCTGTTCCTCCCCCATGCCATCTCTCCAGGTGACTAATTTGAGGAAATAAATGCAGATTAATCCTTTTGTTACAACCTTCCCCACTGAGCTTAATAGCCATAAACCAAGCACTGTATAATGGAAGAGCTGAGTGGTTATTTTTTATTTATTTTCAAAGGTCTTCTGAAGGACAACAGTGCTTTGCTTTTTGAAGGAAAATCCCTGAGAATCTTTTTCACCAAAAAGTGCTAAAATAGCTAAATGTAAATTTATTTATCAGGTACTCTATAATTAAGTATTTCTGAAGAAAATGAACCAAAGTACAAGTGCAGCTTGCAGTACACTTTTACCTCATTAACATGCATTTTGCTACACACTTTGTCCACAGAACCATAGTGCATAATTGAACTTTCATCATCTCTAGGAGAATCAAATAAAAATCTTGTTTTAGCAAAGTTAAGAACACGAAGAATAAAGTTTTGAGAGCATGTTAAAAGCACAGCTGTGAGCCTCCTGTTTATTGCAGCAGTGCGTGAGACAAACAAACCACCTCTGCCATTTAAATGGGAGAAAGCTGTGGAAAGTCCTGTCTGAATAATGCTGACTATTCATTTGACTATTTCAGAGTATTTTATCACTGGGGACATGTAGCAACTGTTCCAAAAAGAGAAATTGAACCCAAAATAAAATCACACACCCTTTATTAGGAGTGGTTGCTTCTGCCTCACCAGAGTAATAACTGATATTGGTGTGTTTAATTTTTTTTTCTCACATATTTAATTCAGAATTAGTAATTTGAGAGGATCACTGGATGTCAAAATATTTACCAGGTCCTAAATATCTCTCTCCATTTTTTTCTTCTTCTTTTTTTTTTTTTTAATAAAAGTAACTCACTAATAAACCTCTCAATTGAGCACTAAGCTTGAAGAAATCTCCAAGTGTGATTCATCCCTTAAAATTCCACAGTCACAAGGGCATGGGGTGTGTAGGTCAGTGGCTGGAGTTTTCCTCTTTCAGCTGCTCTGTTACACACAAAACCCTAAAATAGCTGTTATGGATGGGGTCTTAGCAGGTTTGAGCACAAACCCTCTGCCCCATGGTTTTGGTGTGAGGAGTCAAATCAGGCAGGATCCTCTGTAGAAGTGACCCAACCGCCAGACATTAATGAGAGGGAGAGAGACAGTAAAATTCCTCCCATCCTTCCACAACAATTAATAAATTCTGAGATTGAACAGTTAGGAAATCCATCCCAACCATTTTCAGTGGGAAAAACTTTAAATCTGTACTGAGTTTATTAATGGAATTCTATGTAATGAGACATTCTGGATACACATTGCACCCCTGTGGGGCTTACTATTAAATTTCTCATGTTGGAGGGAGGAGCAGAGTATAGGAGTTTTTATTATTGATGTCATATGTCAAAAGCCTGACCTTACTGCAAATCCCTAGGAAATTACATTCCACTGACATATGGTTTGAAGAGGAGCTCATAAACTAGGTGAAGTTTACCCACCATCAGTCCAAACCACTTTTCCCCTAAATCAGAAATCCTGTTTGCTGTGGGGAAACCTCTTAACAGTGTATCAGTAACAGGATTCCATTTAGCAAACATTCCCTTTAGCAGCACGCTGTAAATGTTCTCAGCTTGCCAAAACAGAGTTTTAAAAAGTGTTTTACAAAGGCATGATTACCTGTTCCCGATAGTTTTCTGTGGGAATTCTGTAGAGACTGTCTCTGACAACAATGAAATTTTAAAAAACTTTATTTTCCACCACAGCCGCAATGTAAATGCTTTTTTAAAAAAAAACCTTTTCTTGCCTTGATATACAATTTCCAACATTTAGACAAGGTTAATTCAATTACCTTTAAATTGTGATCTGACCTTTTTCATTTTTTCATTTAGAAAAAAAATCCTGTTTGATTTTTGCAGGAAAATGAAGCTGACATAACTCTTACCTTGCTCACCATTTTTTCTTCACCGAGAAAGTAATCTCATACTAGGCATAGTTCTGTGTATCTACCTGAATTTTGTGAGGCAGAAAATTGATATTTTCCTCAAGTACATTCTTAATTGAGCAGTAAACAGTGTGTTCTGGAATTAGAAGGTGCCCACAGAAATAAAATCCTTCCCTTTTTTCATCTCACACTCCTCTTCAGGAACAGGCAGATTGAAAAGTTGTGAATTTATTTGGAAATTACTGAATGTCTTCAAAGAAACATGAATCTTCTGCAGTCCATCTGGCTGTCAAATCAGTGATGATAAATAACCCCAAGTATAATGAACAAAATGCTTACAATGAGTGTTTATTGCCTTGATAAATGGAATCAATATTAATATTATTGCTGTGTATGGATTAGGAGGGGAGACTTTGCTTTTTTGGGCTTTATTTTTCTGGCATACATTTTCATTACCTTGGGGCAGGGAACATTTTTCTTAGCAGCACTCTCAGTTCAGTCCTGTGTTGTGGTAAGGAAATACCCTTTGATGCCTAAAGAGAAACAGAGCTGCAGAACTGCTGGTGAAGGCTTACAACAAACAAATTTTTGCTCCACCACAGGCTCAAGCTCTCCTCCTGAGAAGCTGTTTGATACCTTGGCTTTCTCACCAAAAAAAAAAAAATTTTTTTTGTTTGTATTTAGTCAGAAACAAGTTCACCACCTTGTCAGAGAGCAAAAGAGCACATGTTACCTGTATGTGCCCTCCCCTAATGCTATCACTGAATATGACTTCAGGTGGAGATGCCATACTTTGATAATAGAAGAAATAAATATAGCATTGCCCTTTTTTTGTTGTTGGTTTTTTTTTGGGTTTTTTTTGGCTGGTTGGTTGGGGTTTTTTTTTGTTTTTTTTTTTTTTAATAGTCAGTTTTCTGTACCAGGGCTGTTTTCTGAGTAAGTTTATTTTTCTTCCTGATACTTATCAACTCACCATACAAAAAAATCACAATATTTTCAATAACACAATGTCCAACTGGCACAGACCCAAATTAACCACTGCTTGACATGATCCTTCAACAGAACATCTCCATTTCTCCTCGAAACTCAGTGTTGTAGTATTGTTGCCTGAAATCAAAGCAGAAAAAAAAAGTCTTGCCACAGTATTAAAATGGTAAGATTAAAAAAAAAAGAAATTCCTTATTGGAAGCTTCCATATGTATTCATAGTCATGGGCTATGGGCCCAATGCTATTGAATTTCTACAGTTTTTATAAGCTTAATTAATTAGGATATCTGAGAGGTATTCAACAGGAGATTCAGTTTCCCCTTGGGTTGGTGCAAGGGCTTCTATGCCCCAGTTCCTGTTATGTCTTCTTATGGGTCTTCTCCTTGAAAATAAGACCAAACAGTATTTCAGGAATTGTCTTGGAAGGTCAGCTTATTACTCTAAAATCTAAGTGAAAGGGTAGGAAAAATACCAGGAGCTATATAACTGCTGTACAGAGCAGTGGATGTATGAAAAGTGCCTGAAAAGTAAAAATCTTTAAGCGAGAGCATTGAGGTCACAGAATCACCTGAAAGGTGGCTATGGTCAGGTGGGGTTGGTCAGGTGGGGTTGGTCACCAGAGGTGGGTTGGTCACCTCTGACAGAACCAGAGGACACAGTCTTAAGCTTCTCCAAGGGAAATATGGGTTGGATATAAGGAAGAAGTTTTTTACAGAAAGGGTGATAAAGTTCTGGAATGGCTGCCCCGGGAGGTGGTGGAGTCACCATCCCTGGATGTGTTTAAAACAATCCTGGATGTGGCACTGGGTGCCAGGGTTTGGTTGCGGTGTTAGGGCTGGTCAATGATCTTGAAGATCTCTTCCAACCTGGTCATTCTGTGAGTTCTGTGATTCTGTAATTCTGTGACCACAGGATTTAAGACTAAAAAAACACCTCCAGCACCATTGACAACCAACCTCCGCGCCGCTAACCATCCGCCTCCCTCCTTTCCTTTCCAGGTCGCTTCTACTACCTGATCCACCCCACCAAGCTGACGTACGACGAGGCCGTGCAGGCGTGCCTGAAGGACGGCTCCCAGATCGCCAAGGTGGGGCAGATCTTCGCGGCCTGGAAGCTGCTGGGCTACGACCGCTGCGACGCGGGCTGGCTGGCGGACGGCAGCGTGCGCTACCCCATCTCCCGGCCGCGGAAGCGCTGCAGCCCCAGCGAGGCCGCCGTGCGCTTCGTCGGCTTCCCCGACAAGAAGCACAAGCTCTACGGTGTCTACTGCTTCAGGGCCTACAACTGAGAGGGTACGCCTAGAGCGTGAAAGGTGTTGGTGGTTTTTGTTGCTTTTTTTTTTTTTTTAAATGTGTGAAAGATGCCTTTTATTTTTTTTTTTTAATTATTTTTTTTGGGTATGAACTCATGCAAGCTACCAAAACTGTGATAAACCTCTTTTACTTACTGTAAAGAGTCATTTTCGTAGACACTCCCTCCCCCAAACCCATTGGTTTGTTTTTGGTTTTGTTTTGTTTTAGTGTTTTGTTTTTTGATCTTTTTTTTTTTTTTGTGAGTATATCATTCCATAGATATTTTAAATTAATATAATTTAATGGGAGCTCTAGGTAAGGAACTTTTAGATTCAAATTCTTTAAGCTATATCATCCCAAAAAATTTATAATTTTCATGAATGGGGCATGCAATAGAGCTTGACAATTGCTAGGGCACAATTATGGAGTGTAAGGCTACTCAAAGCAGAAGCTTTTAAAAGCACAGATTTTACATATTTGTACGAGTTTGAGAAACACTGCAAATTGATTATGACAGTAATTTTAAAATAAAACAATCTTTTTGTTAAAGGGGATCAGTGAGATTTCGCAAAGAAATCTCACAACAATATATGTTAGCAAATAACTGTTTTCACTGGTTCACATGGGAACAACAGAGAGTTTAATAAAAGCAGCTAAAACGGTCCACAAAAATAGGACTAGTTTTACAGTTTCAAACCTTGCCTTTCTGAAAAATAAGCTCATGGTCCCATGCATAGGAAGAAGCACAATTTGTTCTCCTGGATATTTCAATTGTGTTTTTGTCGTGTGTAAATCATTGAGCGAATAACTAACTAATGAGAAAACTCTTCTTTTCTTCTTCTCTCCAATTAAAGATGCCTGAGAAGTGTTGTATTACCTTTGAGTAGCTTTACTGAGCTATTTTTAAACTCTTAAAGGCCATTTGCTAAGCAGCATAATAGCATCTACTCAGGGCAGTTGTATAAATGAACTGCTGGACAGAGAAATTGTAAACTTTAGCAGCTTGATTTTACATTAGCCTTTGAAATGTTATTGTCTTAATTAAAGAACATTACAATATTTAATATTTCTTAGCTATTTACACATCACAAGAAACAAAAATTAGAAAAAAATGTTTTAAATGGTGAAGTCTTGAACAAAGACTATTAGACAAAATCTGAAACCAGCCATTAAGTTTTAGAAGAGAAAAAGAAAAAAAAATACAACATTTCCTTATGTCTTATTTGTATCTAAAAAGTACATCTGTTTTTTAAACTATCAATGAAATAATATAGTATTGCTAGCCCTGAATTATTTAGTTAGTCCTCCTTAGAGTTAAGAGAAAATAAAGCTATTGAAATACTTTTCACTAAATCTGCAGTGGTCTAGGTGGAAGATGTTTACCTAAATCTGCCAGTGTCAGAGAAAAAAACACACACTGTGCATGGTGCCTAGGATTTTCAGAGCTGCCTAAAGCACTAGGTCCTCCCTAAGTACCAGTTTGAGGGAATTTTGGATTTCTAATGCAAACTCACTTTGGATGCAGCAATTCTTGGTGCTCATCTTCAGCTACCTTAATGCAACCAGTTTTTCAGAGAGCAGGTGCTCAAGGCTTTCTGAAAATTTGCTCCACTTATGGTGTCTCAAGCTGGATATCCAAAAAAAACCCACAAAAATGCAGAGAGGCCACTGATTAAAAGTGTCTTGGTCTCGGGTAATCTCTTCAGCTGTTTTTGATGTTCTCTATCCAGTATTGGTTCTACCACTTAAAAATGTAGAACGCTTTTTCCTACTCTACGCTTGCTGACTACGAAAAACTCAGAGGACCAACATTTGTATTTACTCAAAGTTTTATAGCTGCCCACTGTTTCCATAACTTAAACGAGGTATAGTGATATTTATCCAACTAGGACACAACCTGTATGCTTTCATGGATGGTTTGCTGTAGCTATTTTCCCGTGGACGTCAGTAAATAAATCTCTTTCCCAGAGTGGTTGTGGTCCTGTTTTAAGACTCTGTGAGCAAACCAGGGACAAGATATGGAAAGGGGCTGTAGCGTTAAGATGTATTTTATTGGAGTTCATTCCCACTGAACTCAGAAGCAAATTTCCATCCTTCTGGGGATATTTGCATCCTCTGTGGATATCTGTTAATACTTTACAGATGGAGCAATCTCAGTGCCAAACCCCACCCGCCTTTTTTTATTCCGTTAGGAATTGGATTTTCTCAAAATGGTATCCCTTAGCTATAAATAGAGACTTAGTTCAGGTCAAGTCCCTAAAACCATACAACTTTTCTTGAACAGACATTTTTTTAAATCGGTGCCCATTTCAAATATTTTCATAGGCCATTCAGAGCCTTCTCTGAAACCTTTGCAGAAAAGAAATGGAAATGTTAATAGAAATGTAAAATACCCAACCAAGAAGGAGTTGACCATGATCAACAGGAATATATGTCATTCCTCCATCCAACCTTCAGAAAATTTGAAAAAACTGCAGACTGTTCTACAGTTTTTCTTCTGAACTTTGGACAGGGAGTTTGTGGGGTGGGAAAAGCTGTAGAGAATATCCAAGTAATTACCACAGCTAAATCCAGAGTTGCTGTAAAGAGGGGAGCCTTACATAGCTGGCTCTACCCTCCCCAAAGATCTGCTACATCTGGAGGAGGCTGCATGGTTTTCTTATTGCACAGAGGTGAAGAGACCCTCACAAATTTTTTTTTTTCTTGTACCTCTCCAAAGAAACCCCCCGCAGGGTTTCACCCAGACACATTTTTTTTTTCTTTAATTTTTTTTTTTTTTTTGCAGGAATGGGGATTATATTTTGCCTGCATTAAGAAAAAAAAAAAAGTGTACACATCCAACCCACTCGTGGGGCTGGCTGAAGTGCCCTCACTGCTAGACCAAAGGCACTGCGGGAAAGGCCAAGCTCAGCCTTTCGCCAACTTTGCAACGCTCTGGAGATGGCTGGTCAGGTCCTAAATCACAGCAATCTCAGGCTTGCTCTCGTTTTTTGCCTTTTGTGTCCACATCTTCCCCGGGCCAGCCACGGCCCGGGCGTAGCATCCCCTGACCCTCCCCTGCTTCCAGCATCCCCCAAATCCCAGCACGACCCCAGGATGGTGGCTGAGCAGGCTCTGCACCACCCACCCAGGGGGTTCCCCCTGTCTTGGCAGCATGAGGAGGGCGACGAGGGGCTTGGGGTGTCCACAGGGACGCCGAGCTGGCGCGTGACCGCAGACGGACAAATTTTACCGCTGGGTTTTGTCGCCCGTAATTTCGCGCGGGGAGACGTCGCTCGCTTGGGGGTCGTAATTTCACGCGTGGAGTCGCAGGGTGTGGGCTCACACCCGCCGTGCTGCCCACCAGGAGCTCGGTGGTCTAATTTGGGATCAGGCTAGATTCAGGTCTGTGTACCGATATACAGTGTTACAGCCTATTATAAAAGCTGTTCGGATCGTCTGGTGAAAATGAGTTTGTGCGGAAGAGGAAAAAAATAAGTGTGTAAAAAAATAAATAGTTCTAATGTAAGCACGTATAAAAACCATATGAAATGTGTATGATTACCTGAGAAGTGGGCACAAATAAAAAAAAAAAAAAAAAAGAAGACACGAATTGTATTTATTTTTACAGCTAATGACTCCATTTCCTTTTGTAATGTCTAATGTCAGGATGTTTTCTTATTTTCAACTCAGCTAGCTAGGTGCTTGAATAAAAACTTTGAAAAGCAGCTTAATAACTGGATTAAAGCCTGTGCTATTTTATGTTCATAAGAGAATACTGTTAGCATCGTGTTCTCTATCATTATCTTCTATTTCACAATGTATCAGAATTTTAATGCCCATGAATTAACAACAATTAAATCACATTGTTCTTTCCAATATCATGACTTCTCCTTATTGACTGACCATTCTTCTACTTGCGTCCCAGAAAACACAAATAGGGAAAGGAATAGATCAAAGTATGAAAATACTTACTTTGCCATAGTAAACAACATGATTATGAAACTAATGGGTGGGAGGAGGAAGACTACTCTGTGAATATGATTCACAAAGAAAATAAAGACAATTGTATTGCAAATCCTTTCATTTATGCTTCTTTGAAGCATTTTTAAAGTAGAAGTGCAAGTGCCAATTTCTTCTTTGTGTTTTCTGCCATCTTCTAAAATAAAATAAACCATAAATAAAGAAGGTGCTTTTTAAATTCATAGTTATGGTTGATGTGACACTGCACATCCATCTCTAGAAATGTAGAACAGTGTTTCATGCATGAGAAAATTTATTAAATTATTTATATAATCCTCCAGCCTTAGAAATTAAAACCCAACAAAAATCTCTCTGTAAACTGAAACAAGAAAAATTTCTGGCATCAAGCAAGAAATAATTATTCAAAGCACTTGGCCAGCTTTTCAGCTTCTGTAATCAAACCATTTCTGCATTCCCTTATTGATCTGTGCTAAAAATTCAGCCCTGAAACTTGCCTGCACTGAACCATTTTGCTGGGAAACACTAATATTTCATAAGTTTTTGGTACTTTGGCCATATTTAGAAACAGGACCAAAACAGCTTTGGAAAATTTGTCACTCAGAACAAGGGAAATCTGTGTTATTATTAATAAACAGTTGAGACTAATATCCTTTATTTTCTAACAATTTAGCTAAAAAAATTTAAAACTTGCACCATTTTCACTTCACAACCTTATTAAAACTCTCTTTTGTAGAAACAGTCACTCACTAATAAGGATTTTAATTAATAGCAGCAGATTCCCTGCAATGTTATCTTGATGTTCAAAATAGAGTCACTGTCTTTGTGCTTGGAAGTGGCTGGACTTGATGGAACTACCTGAAAATCAGAAATGTGAAGATTTTCACCCAAACTCTCAGAAAATGAAGGAGAGGACTGCCATGGTGTTTAGCCTTTCTCTCATTTAATCAGGAATTATGCCAGCAGCTTTCTGTTCAACAAAGCCAGTTGTCCTTCTTGGAGGTTTCAAGAAGGTGAATTTTACCCATTTCTTAGCTGTTTTCACCCTTTTTCAGAAGCAGTTACAACATATTAACTAATGCATTGGTGAGCAGAGAAATCTCAATGCCAGGTAATTTGTTATATAAAGAGATAAAATTTCTCTGGCTTTCAAATTAAAAAGAGAATTCAAACCAAAAAGTATTAAAAAAAAACCCAAAACAACACACCCAGCACTGCTAAAAATTATTCAATGATAAAAACTGAAAAATAATTTCACCTTTTCCTGTGCCGTGAACAGTGATAGTCCCTTTAAAACATGCAGGCTCCTTCTTATTGAAGAAGAAACAGGACAGATAGCAGAAAGCAATAGTTTACTTCCCCATATTTTGACTGATAATAATTATTGGTCTACATGTTTAATCATTTAATTAAAAAAAATAAACAAACAGATCAATAGTAAATCAAGAGTTTGGAAGGGATTTCTTCTTTTTCTTTGTGAAGCCTTGATCTGGAGGATTTTTTCTGGGGGGGGGGGGCGGGAATCTAAGAATGTCTCAATCCATAAAGCTACATCAGTGTAAATTGTAAAGCCCATCTATTTCTTCAATATTTTGCCAGAGGCAAGTACTTTTTTAACAAATGACAACAGCCCTAACAGAGGCCTCAGATAATGAATTATTCACTGGTATATTTTTCCAGTGCACCCAGTGGGTATTAACTGCATTAATTTTTTTTAAATGCCAGCAAACAAACCCAAAATGGTATTTCTTGGTAGTGAATAAGGACAGTTTGGCGTTTGTTCTTTGTTTAAAAGATACATTGTAAGGCATTTCAGCTCCTTACATCCTACATAGATGTTCACTGTACTTATATACATGATGCTGTTTCCCTGCTGCTTAATTTCATCCTGATTTCTTTAATAGCTGGAAGAAAATTAAGTTCCTTGTTTTCTTTTATGTAGAAAAAGGTCACATTTAAAAATTTTGGTGTTCCAGCTCAAACGCAAGAGAGACAGATTGAGAAACCTTCTTTGCAGCAGAACTGGGCCTGCTTCTTACAATTAATTAGAAAAAATCTACAGCTTGAAATGAATTTACATTCTGTGATAGCAAACATGAGCCATCTACACTTTCCCTCACTTTCAAGGATGTCTTTCACCAGGTTTTAGCTCTTTGTTAGCATCCCTGGTTTGGAATCTTTAATTTTCACCAGGAACCAGAAAAACTACACCTGGAAAAACCACACCTGGAAAAACCACACCTGGAAAAACCAAACCTCAAAACACCATGCCTCAAAAAGCAGAGGGAAGGATGACAGGAAAAAGTCAATAGCATTTCTGTCATGTTGACATTCACATTCATGTTATTAATGGTCTCCAGTGGAAGAAGTGGTCAAACTGACCACTTGACCCTGCTTAGCCCTTCCTTGGACATAAATATCTGCTAGCTAAGTGTTTCTAAATGTTTGATTATAACAAAAATAGTTAGACAATTTAAATGCTGTGCACACAGGTTAAGGTCAGCTACATATGTGCATTTTTAAAAAGTCAGTGCAATTTTTTTTGAGGGCAGCTATGTGATTTTGAAGTGTAGCTCCCAACAACCTCCACCTTTTTGCCCTTTGTCTTGATTTACACAGTTTTTGTGCATCTGATTTAGGTTTTCTTTGGAGGAAACTATATTTGAAGCTCAGGATGAGGTGGAACATCAAATTCATCCCCTCCAAGGGGAATAGAGTAGCCTGACCCAATCCTCGAGCCCTGGGACATCTTCAAGACACACCTATAGCATGGATTTTTGTTTCAGGGTCTGAACTAAAATGCAACCTGATAAAAACAAAAGCCCTAAAACTTAACACTGTGCAGATGCAGATGTGGCTGGCTGTGGTCAGTGCTGAAGATCCAGTTGCTCCAGTTTAGAGGGCAATCCAAAGAGCCTACCCTCCTTTCCAAGCCCTCCCATGGAGAGGTGTGGATCTTGGGATATGATGGCAGTGCTTGGGCACTGAGTGCACCTGAAAGCACTCAGCCAACAACCAGGGATCCCAAACAAAATTACATTTTAAACTCTTTTTTTCTTTCGGTTTTTTTTTTTTTTTTTTTTTTTGCGGTCTGTCAAAAAAAAAAATTCAAACTGGCAGCACTAAACTGCAATCATCCCACTTTCATCAAGCCTCCACACCCTAATCAGCTCCAAAAGACTCAGGTAATCTGGTTTCTGTCCATTCTTTATGGGAAACCAACAGAACATTTCTTTGTTTGGCGATCAATGCAGCTCAGTGTGATTAGCATGCACCCAGCGTTGCTTTTGTGCAAAGCCAGTTAAAATAAGATTTTATGCTGTTACTGACTGCAATCAAGTGTAGCTCAGCTTTACTGCATCAGCTTGTCTCAAGGGAGTTTCTTGTGATATTTAGGTCTGGGAAATAGAGTGCTCAGCAAAAAACCAACATTTGGGGTATTTTTAACCCTTTTTTACCCCATTTCTCTGTGTCTCGGTTCCACAGTAACACCTTCACCTTTATTGCCCCAAGAGGTGGCATCTAAATGCACAAGAATATCCCCAAAACACAGAGCTATGAAAAAGGTCTTCAATTCTCACAGCTTCTACAAGCACTTCTCAAGTTATCTCAGAGACAGTTATCATGAAAGGGCTTTGTCAAGGATGGCGCCAGGAAAAACTGACTTTCCCATTTTTAAAACATGACCTTCAAGGCTGAATACTCCCAGAAAAGTTGATACCTACCCTTACAAATTTCTAAAGATAGAATGTAAGTCTCAATCTTCTCTGAAAAAGTAAAATAAATTGCAAATAAAAAATGTTTTTAAAAAACCAACAACAGCAACAACAAAAAAAACCCAAACAAAACAAAAAATCCCTGTGAAATAAGCATGCTCCTAACACTTCTTCATGATAATTCTTAATCACAATTAACATTATTTATATGGATGTTCACCTTTCCAATGCATTTTTCGAGGCTAAAGTTTCTGCACTGATCCACAATACAGAGGCTTTTGATAATTTTCAGCCAATCCTGTGAAAAAAATCTTTAAAATTATTTTTCTTGGGTATTGGTCTTTCCTTGCAAGCTGCAGCAGCAATTCAGTAATCATTCAAGTAAGGTCAACTGTACATGGAATTCAACAGGATTTAAAGGGGGATTTTTTTTATTTTTATTTCTCACAGACTAGAAGATTTTTAGATTTTATCTATATTGTATTTAATTTAGAAATTTCAGCAACAAGGGGATCAATATAATTACTAATGTGAATTTGCATGTGAATTGTGTTCACTTTTAAAACACAATTAGGGGTCAAAATACTGAGAGCTGAGAAAATTGTCATGGGGAATCACAGACACACACTAGACCACTTCTGCTGCCCCAGGTGGGGCAGTAACATAAAACAAACAAAAAAAAAAGATAAAATATCTGATATAACCCTATGTGCTAGCTTTGTATGCAGAGAGAGGGTGGTTTTGCTTAAAATACAACTCAGCCAGGAGGAGTTGCAATAAGCAGTGTGGATGAAGTATTTCCCCATTTTATATTTTTTTTCAGTCTCTGATGGCCACTGGATTACAAAAACCTTGTGGTCAGCCCAGCCAACAGCTCCATCACCTGATTTGGTGCTAAGAGAGAGCTCAGTTTTCTGTCTTTTTTCCTGAAGATGCCATGGAAAATGGGAGCAAAGAGTCAGGGGCAGCCACTCCAAGCTAAGGGGATGAGGATGGAGGTGGCTGAACACAGTCCTGCATGCACATATTGGTAGTGCCAGGGCTCCCTGCCCAGACATTGGACCTGCCCAAAATGCCTTGTTTAAGGCTTGATGGAACTACCTTGACACCAGAGATGTGTAGATTTTCACCCAAACTCTCAGGGAATTAAGGACACTGCCATGATGTTTAGCTGTTCTCTCATCTACTCAGGAATGATGCCAGCAGCCTCCTGTTCAACAACAGCCAGTCGTCCTTCTTGAAGGTTTCAAGATTAGTTTTACCCATTTTTTTAGCCATTTTCTCCCTTTTTCAGAAGCAGTTACAAAGTTACAACTTTTCCAAGGTGTTAATTCAAGGCTCTGTGTCTGCCCCTGGATCCCTGGAAGTGCCCAAGGCCAGTTTGGATGAGCCTTGGAGCACCTGGGATAGTGGAAAGTGTCCCTGCCCCTAGCAGGGAGTAGACTGGAGGAAGGTCCCTTTCAAGCCAAACTCCTGTACGACTTCAATAAAATATAAAAGAGATTTTGGGGTCACAGCTGGACTCGTCAAGCTCCACCCAGTGCATGCCAGAGCTGCCCAGGATGCTGCTCACTGCAGCTGCTGCTGGGGCTCAGCCTCCTGCAGAAAACACCTCTGCTCAGAGAGCCATTTCAGCAGAGGTGGTGAGTCCTTGCAGCCCACAATCACTGCAGAACCACGATTTGTGTGCACCCAAGAGTCTCCCTTGTGACAAAATGTATGCATGTCAACGGGAAGAGGAGGCCCTGACCAATCAGAAATTCATATCTGCTCTTGCATAGCTTTATAAACTTCATTTCCATGACAAATTAAGAAATCATTCCAGTCCAGCTTTCACACCGAAGTCCATCTAGAGCCATATCCTAAAGCATGAACACTTTTATCAAAGCCTTTGCCTAAACCTTTTTGAGCAGGCTAAAAATGATACCCAGGAAATGTGACTTAGATTTATGAAGGAGAACTCACATGAAATATCTGAACAGCACAGTGAAATATTTCCATTGTGGCAGGGATTAAAAGTCACATTATTAAATCCACCACATTTCCCAAATGCAAAGCAATGGTTTATTAATCAGAACTCTTCAGTAAAATCTTGCTGCAGCTATTTGCCTTAAAGTTGTAACATTTGCTCTGCTGTTTAAGGACTCATCCATTTGGTAAATACCTATTTATAAACATTAAAAATGCAAAGCAGCGTGTATATTTAATTTTTTTTTTCATTTTCTCTCAAGCGGTGATCAAACTCGCTGGGTGAAAGAAAACAAGGACAAGGACTCTGAGGTACCTCTGCTCCACCCGGCTATTCCTGCAGAAATTATTCACACCTTTAGCATGGATGCAGCCAAGGCAGTGCCTGCCCAGGCTGGAGAAAGCCATCAGATGAACCTGAGAGGCACTGCAAGGGTCACATTTCACAGCCCCAGAGCCACACTTTTGTCCCCAGTCACTCCCACTGGAGTCTTCTCCAGGTCCTGAATGAACCATTGAGATTTTCAGCCAGAAAATGAAGTTTTCAATGTTTAAGTCCTCAAAAAGTAATTTTAATGAGCTATGGTGAACTGAAGTAGCCTCCTTACACCTCTTCCAGGCTAACATTGCACTTCATCCTAATTCCAGGAGTCCTGAGGAGGGATTTTGCTTTGTTTCCCTGGGTAATGGCAGTGCAGATTCACAAACCCACAGATAAAATAAAAGGCGTTGCCTCCTTTTGGGATAGCATTATGAACATCCAAGAACTGCTGCAGCTTACAGAGATCCCCGATAGGGAGAGATGATTTAGGGCTCGCTGACAGCCGCTAATTGGCTAATTACACAGAGCAATTTAGGGCTGACTAAAGCAGATAGGCTGGGCTCTGGGTCTCGGAGAGGAGGAGAGAACTGCAGAGTGCTGCTTCCCCACAGATCAGCACATGCAGGGAATTCAGAGAGGGGCTGGTGCTGCCCCGTCATCCCCACTCCTCCCAAAACAGCCCACTTAGAAGAAAAGTCCCAGAATTCTGGGAGCAAACACCTCTCATCTCATTGCTACAGCCCGCAAAGCTGTGGGCTTTGTTAAAACATTTTCCTACAGTGTTGCTGTAATTCTATATGGCACTAAAACCCTTGGTATTGTGCTAAATATACAGAAGTATGCTTAAATTCAATTGTCTTCCTGACTAGAATTGCAGATTTTGTTTTGTTTTGTTGGGTTTTTTTTGCCAAACTCTTCCATGCCCTGTGTCCACCTTACAGGGCCACCATCAAAATAGTGACCTCAGCTGTGATGGTGATGGCAAGGATGAGCAGTGAGAGTTCATTCCTTTATTCCTCTCTTTCTCAGGTGCTCAGCCAGGAGTGGAAGCCCTGGTTAAGTCAGTGTGCATGCATGGTGGGAATAGAGTGAAAAACAGGAGTTCCCCCATGGAGCAAAGCCAAAATTGACTGGTTTTAAATGATGTTTCTGTCCACTCTCTGGTAAAAGATGCATTAGATTTGTGTCCTCAGTTTTAAACTAGGACAAAATCAGTTTAAGGAAGTAGCCAAGAAAGTTGCCACAGTTTAGACATGAAACTGGAAGGGTTCTACAAGACATCTCTTTTTTTTGCCAAAATCAGGGGTTTTCTGTGGCTTTCTCTGTTTGTGGTAGAGGGGGCCACATGAAGGAGAGCCTCAAGGGTTACCTGCAGCAGGAGGACAGGCAAACCCTGGAGCAGGGATGTGCCTGACCCATCATGGGACAGCCCAGAGAGGGGAAACATCACCAGTGCTGGTGCACAGGTGTGAGTGTGCAAGAAGGGCAACCCCAGGGCAGGGATTATCCTCCAGCCTCAGCTCTGTCCTGGCAAAGCAGTGACGCCTCCGGATGAGGCTCTGGCAAAGTGGCCACATGATAACTACAAGGCTTAACCCAAACCAGGGACAGGTCTAACTCCAGTGCTCAGCTCAGCTTAATGAATTTTTATTTATAATGCACTATAAGCTCATTTGCATTTCCCCAAACTAAAAGTTGTTTAAAATACATAACATGAAGGGTGGGATGTGCATCCTTGGTGCTCATCCAGACATCATGCCTCATCCCAGTGATGGTGACATTTGCCACCTTAACAGTTATGAAGTGTTTGGAGATCCCTCAACACAAAAACCACAATGTAAAAGGCACAGGAAATTATCATTGCTGATAATGTGGTCTTCCTGAATACTTCCTCCACATCAGCAGTATCATATTGGAAAAAGACATTCTAAAATTTGGCTTAATGTAAGGATTAATTAGCTTTCCAAATCAGTTTCTGGCTCAGGTGAACACCTGGGGGCACATTCCTGTTTTTTTTTTTTTTTTTTTTCCCCTTTGCTGAGTTAGGAGGGGATGGCACAGCAAGATCTGGGCAATCTACAGCAAACCCAAACCCTTCAACCCTCTTACAAAAGGCCCTTTTATTTTTTTTTTAAACAAGTGCTTGTCCCTTATACATCCCCTTTGTGTCTCTGGTGCTGTGCAATTTTTTCCCCCTTGGATAGGGTATCCTTTCACTATTCTTCTGCTTTTCAAGTGAGGAGGTAGACAAGGACAGCAGGCTTATTTAAAGTGCTCTCCCAAGGCAGTACAGCATTTCCTCCTCTCCTTTTCCAGTGGCTGGTGAGTAACAGAGACAGTTTGTGAAGATGTAGTCAAAAAAAAACCAAAAACCTCAGGGTTCTCTGTAGGGCCATTTGTTTGACTCAAAACCCACAGCGTATGCCAAGCCCACGACACCGTGTTCAGAGCCAGAAATTTAATGGAAATTGTTTCAAGATTTTATTTCCTGCCACAGGCTTTCTGAAGCACTCTCAGAATTTTCCTTTCAGGTTGAGCTAGGAGCTGTTCTGTATAAATATTTTTGTTAGGGTGTGAAGGGGGAATCACCTTCCGCGCTCCACCCAACAAAAATGTTGGAAAAAATGATGCATTTTTGGTAGTCCATTTCAAACATGTGGACAAGGGCAGCCTTTGACTGTATTTTACTTATTTTCTGGCTGGCATACACTGCAGTCTTTGCCAAAATCAAAAAATACAGAAAATATTATATTTTTTAGAAGGTAAGGGAGAAAATATTTTCTCTTACCCACCTCCCCTCACCCCTCCCCTTTTTTTTTTTTCTTCTTAAATATAACTTTAAATGAACAGCATTCTGTAAAAGTATGTCTTCTGCTCAGGAATTCAGATCTAGACATGAGGAAAACACTAGCCCAATCAACTGAAAGAAAAATGCTTTTTAAAGATGTTTCCACACCAGAAAAACAAAATAAGCTGATTCTGTAATGCGCTTTAGCAGTCAGAGATTCCTTTTTGCCTGTTTCTCTCTGATTTCTCAGAACAAAAGGGAGGAAGGACTCATCCTTAGGGGCCAAAGAGCCAAGCAGTTCTTTCTTCTGGTAGGGAAGGGGAAACTAGAGGCGAGTTTTGCACCTTTTTTTTTTTTGAGTTTGAGGTTTGGGGAGTCCAAGATCCTCACATTTCTGTCTCCATACTCGACTCCTAACCTGTTTTACCTCTTATTTTCTTTAGGTTGGAAGCATCAACACAATCATTTTGTTGACTTCATCTGGCACCCAGCCAGCCAAAAGATTTGGGTCACAGGAGTTCTCACTAGGTAAACACAAACCATGGAACCACAGAACGGTTTGGGGTTGGAAGGGACAATAAATCTCTTTTTGTCCCACCCCCTGCCATGGACAAGGGACATCTTCCACTGTCTGCTCCAAAACCCAATGTCCACCTTGGCCTTGGACATTCCATGGATCCAGGGACAGCCACAGCTGCTCTGGGCAACCTCAAAGCAAGGTCACTGCTGACCCCAGCACTCTGAAACCCTCCAAAGTGGCCTTGAAATCGCTTTTTTGAAAAAAAATTATTTATAGAAGGGGAATTTGGGAAGAAAAGTCCGATAACTGTGGTTGCCAGATGACACCACCCCAGGGGCTTTGAAGCCCTGTGTTCTCTGTCACCTGCACAGGATGAGTTTGAGTTACTGATGTTTGGAATCTGTCGCTGAAACATAAATTTGGTGAGACACGGGATCTGACACAGCCAGATTCTGACTGAGCAGAGCCATGATTTATTCCTGTGACCTTCCTGAAGGACAGCAGAGTCACAACTGCTGCTCTGACCTCTCCTACCAGACCTGTCCAACATTTTTCCCTCACAGAGAGAGGGAAAAACACATGCACTGAGGCTAATGAGCAAAAGAATGAATGAAAACTGAGTCAGGATGTGCCATTTAATTCCCACACTTCATTTATTGGCTTAATTTATTTTTGAACTTACACAGCTAAAGCTCTATGCCAGTTCATGCTTATAATGAGTTTAGATCAGTATTTAAGAGCTCGCTTTGGACACGTTTGAAACTCTTGTTACGTTAAGTTTATATTGAATTAGTGACCAACTTGCAGCATAAAAAGTAATTATAATGAAAACCTGGCAGCACAACACCACAGTCTCAAGGTAAGACTTCACAAAAGAGACCATTCACTCTTCCCTAACTTATCCATAAAAATAAATATTAGGCCAAAAATATTCTGAAGTATTGTTTCAATCAGGTTGAAACCGATGAGTTTGATGGAGTTTGTCATTTGTGGAAGTCCTCCATCAGTTTCAATTAATTTCCTGGCCTTTAAATAAAGACCAGATGACTTCTTAACAAACAGCACTTAACAAATAATTGGGGTAGAACTCAAAGCCACTGGGTGAAATTTACAGTTCTGTGGAGTCGAAATTCTGCAAGAAAGGTAATGGAAATTATCCATTCTGAACTTCAAAAAAACCTGTAGCCCCAATGAAAATTATGAAGGCCCCAGACATTTCTCAGTTGGCATTTTTCTGAGCAGCCCTGGGGTTCTCCAGCCCTGCACATATTTACAAGGACTAAGTGAAAAATACACTGGAAATCTGCCAGGACTGGGACAAAAAGAAAGGGCCTCAATGACAAGTAAAATCTGCAGGGAACATTGGCCTTATTAGAACAGACAATGCAGCTGCTTCCATGCCCTAAAAGTTCCAGCATAAAAGAGTGATTTATTCAATCTGGATCCGTGTTGCCATATGTGGTACAGGCAATTGTAGATTAGTTATTTCTTTGCAATGACATTTTGTTTTTCCGACCTGCTTCATGCATCCTGCAACACAGAGAAAGCCTGAGCTGGCACAGTCCAAAAGTGAAAAAAAAGAGACCAGGTAGGGATGGGGATGAAGGTTCATGAGCCAGCTTCTTTTATTTTTTTCTTTTTAAAGGAAAAGACAAAAAACAAAAACAAAAACAAAGCTATTCTTGTTTCCAGGAATAATTTAACTTCTCAAACTCCAACTTTGTCACTGCCTTCCTTCCCATTTAGGGAATTCATCCTGAGGAGGAGAAAAACTGCCCATAACCTTTTTTCAGTCCATTTAGGAGGGAATATGTTTACTACAAACTCATCTGTTTGATGGTGTCTGCGGATTTGTTGTGCTGACTCTCACACAGTCCCAGGACATGGGCACGTCCTTATCTCTCCTGAGCTGCAGATTATTTCCTTCTCTGCGTGTTCCTGCAGAGGTTTGTGCTCCAGACAGCTCCAGGGCTTGAGCAATCTCCAGCCTCACGCCAAGGAAGAGAGGGAGGAGGGAAGGGACAGCATTTTGCATCCCATTTTATGGCATTCACATCACATTTTAGGGGCCATCTCTCTGAGACTGGTCCTTATGTCTGAATTCACCCTTTTATCTGGAGTTAAAAGCAAATGCAGGCAAATATTTCCACGTGGCTGTTGAGGGGTGAATTTTGCTGCACATTTTTGTGAAGAAGTAGCCTTGTGAAGCAGCAAATCCTCCTGCTAAGCGGGCTGGTCCTGGAGAGAGAAAGGGAGTGCTTGTTGGCCATAATGAAATGTGCTGCTAATTAAGCAGATCCCAAAATGAGATGTGCCCCTGCCTCTAAGGGCCCACCACCCCACTCTCAGATGCTTTGCACCAAAAAATAAGAAAAAAAAGTTCTGCAGGGTACAGCCAGGCTTTGGCATCTCTGCTGACGTTCATCAGCCTGTCTGGGCTCTCCTTTCCCAGGCACAGTGAACAAAACAAACCCAAAACCTTAAACTAAACAGTCCAGGGTAACCTGTCAGCAGTTTGCAGAATGGCAACATCCTTAAAGGCAAATTCAACAGAGCAAAGCAGAGTTTCCCAAAGCATCCACCCCACAAACTTGGTTTTCCTTTTGAACAAATGGAAGTTCTTCCCAGTTTCTGCTCTTGGTTGGCTGGGACCTCTGCTGTGGTTGGGATGGGGATCCTGCATCTCACATCCCTTCCTGATTGCCTGGACCTTCCAGCCCAGTTCTCTTGAACACTCCAGGTCCAGTGTCTGGCTGCACCATCCCTGTTCTGGTCCCCCAAAGCCTCACAGGCAGCACACAGTTGTATTTTAACCTGTCTGCATTTCCAGGCTAGACTTGTGAACGCTACAACTACACAGAGCAGACTCAGAGCTACCAAACAGCACCAAAACCTGAGTTAGTTTGGGTTTACCTCCTACAGAGCAGTGAGACTCCCCTAAACATTTTTATTTAGACACTGAGTGTGGCATGTATCCCTGTCAGGTGTCTGACACAGAGTGTGAGGACCCCTGAGCACAATCAACAGCAAAAACATGTCACTGTGTGGGATAGTCACACGTGTGCCAAGGCCTCAGCTGAGCCCCAAATGATTCATTGCTCTGCGTGTGTGACTCAGTTTTCGTTGGCACCTGTGCCTGGCTCAACAATGTTTTGGCTCTGTGGATTATTTAATGAAAAAGAACAGTGGCAAGTCCCCTCACAGACTGATTGGGATGAAGAAATTGAGGAGGGAAAGCCAAGGATTGCAGCACGTTTCACATCTTTTTGTGGAAAGCCACGGAGATCTCGATTCTGAAGGAGCAGCTGGTGAGATGCCACCCACAAAAATGTGGGGCAGCGTTCAGGAATGGGGCATCTGTCCAAGGAAGATAGCAAGGGCCACCCATTGGTGGAAGAAAATTTGGAAAGACAGCAAATTCCTATTACTCACACCATCAAATCTGCAGATATCCAATCTTTTATCAACTGACTGCATAGCAACATAAAGAAATCAGTGTTCTCCTTCTGATCCACACAGCACCAAGGGTTTGGGAGACAGAGCAGCCACCATCACAGCAAGGGTGGAAGCTTTTTTTTAAATGTTACTGATTTGTACTGTGCTAGCACTGGATAAACTTACTTCAGCAAACTAAATTCAAGACCTCTGGGGTAGAACGTGGCATTTGTTTTGCACAAATCTCCAGTCAGTCACACCTTCAGGTGTCACCTGCTCTTTTTCCACAGTAACAGCACCAGAATGGGCACGTCCAGCTGGTCCAGGCAGTGATGTGCAGCACAGGGGACAAGGCACACCAGGTTCCTGACACACCCCCTAAGTTTGTCCTCATGGGCAAAAAAAAAAAAGATGTTTTTTGCCTAAGTCCTTTAAACGCTGTAGGAGTCACAACTCAGAGTTTCCAGCAAGGTTTCTGTGTTAATTACAAATATCCCCAAGATTCAATGGCGTTTGGCCAAGAACTTTCTGAAAGGCACACAGTCCTGGATTGGGTTTTTTTAGGGCTTTTTTTTTTTTTTTCTTCATTTTATAGCCATGGATTTTAGAGAACTCTAGGTCCTGCCCCAGTCAGACACCTCACCTGACCCACGGGGGAGACACATGCATTTAAAACACTGAACAAGACCTGAAACACTGGATTTAAAAACCAGGAAAAAGACCTCTTTAGGAAGCTGAGGGAATGTTTCAAACACAGCTCTTTAGCACTGCTATAGCATCCATTTCCCCCCTTGCCAAAAACATCAGGCTCCATTGCTCAGCTGCCAAATATTTACATGTTAGCTCACAGCATCCTGCTCCAATCTGCACAAAGATAGTGTAAGAAATAATAAGGACCAATGTGTAACGAAAACACAGCAAACACCCCCAAAACAGATCACACTTCCCGCTGCCAAATCTCAAACACCGCCAGTTTCCCTCAAGGTTTAAACATCCTGAAGGAACCTGTCAGGAGGACAACAAGCAATAAATTTCATTGGAGGCCACAGAATGAGAACTTCACTTTGGATTGATTATTTTTGTGTGTGTGTGACTGCCTCTCACTCCACCAGCAAATCTTCCTCCTTATTGCGATGAAGGATGCAGGGAAGGGATTGGTGCAGGCTGGATTCTGTCCAGGCTGGATTCAGGCATTTTGCTGATCACAAAACGCTGTGCCACCTGGCAGAATTCAATTCTGTGACTTTTGAGTGTGTCACATTAAATGGAGATAACTTTTGACTCTCTCCACATGGGCCATTATCAGACGTGTAATAATCCACAGCCACTCTCCTCAGCTGACATGGATGGAATAGGATGGAAAGGTGGTGCTCACAAAATATCCCCTAGGAATCTTGGAGACTGGTTTTTCATATTTTTCACTTGAGTGTGAAGGAGAAATTCTGGAGGGCCCTTTGCATCTCAGATTTCAGAGGGAGGATCAGGGGCCATTTGGAAACCAGCAGGAACTCATAAATCAGACAGGAGAGGATTTGGGCCTGCAGAGGGGAGAAAAGAGAGATCACTAACCCCTTCATCTGAAATGTTGACTTAGCCCCATTGACTGGACACATCAAGATAAACTGCCAGGCCTCTTTTGAAGAGACAGTCCTGCTGCTTACTGCTTCTTGCCAAGAAACCAGCAAGTTGTGTCTGCATCTCGGCTGGAGTTCACAGCTGTGGTCACAGGAGTCACAGAAACGTCTTATCCAAATTTTTGTCTCACAATTTAGCACTCTGTGCAGTGCTTGATGGTCCCCTTTGCTGCCAAGCCTCTGCATCTACAGCTCCTCTGCCTCGCACCATTGCCATGCAGTTGTCCAGGGCTGTCTCCCAGAAAATTCTGCGCTTGTTCAGCGTTCCAAATTGTGCTTTGCTGCCTGATGGGACTGGAAGCAGCTGTGAGCGCAGCAGGATGCTGAGATCTGCCCATCAGGGTCTGGGGAAACACCGCTGACCTTCAGGGGCAGCTGGATTTTTCCCTAAGAGGTCTTGAGAATGGTCTGACAGCCTGTGTTGTGTCCAGAGCTCTCCTAACTGATGGTGGGAGCTGCTGTTTCCAACAGAGAACAAAAGCCTGTGAGGCTCAGGACTCTGCTCAGGGAGAGAATCCCACCCCTCATCACTGCTTCCCCCAGTTTTCCATCAGAAATATCCAGTGCTCCTCATTACTTTGGTTTTCTTTTACATGTACCTGTGCAATAATATTCATTTTTAACCATTATAAATGCACCTCTTTGCTATTTGAGTCCTGCTGAAGTTTGCCTGTTTCACCCACCAATTCTGTGACGAATATGAAATTGAGATCATATTAATCAAATTGCAAAAGAAAACAAAAACAACCGGCAATAGACATAAACACACACACACTTATTAAAAAAAAAGGCAAGAATCTAACAAAAATAACTTCCAGGCATTTCACAGTAAACAAAGTTTAGATAAACAAATTTCACTCTGGAGGAGATTTTAGCTAGCAAAAGTAACCTTTGTCTCTGGGAGAGACTGATGAGTTTGGCACACCCAGATGTTGGGTTTGATCCTCAGCTCAATTCCAGCCCTTCAGTCAATGAAAAGCAAATGCAAAGCTGACTTGGGATGCACTAAAGACATTCCTCTTCCAGGCAATGTGCAAATAATTGTGCATTTCCCACTCTTTGTCTATTTGACAAGTTTTGAGGGACGATTACGAGGATGCTGCACTGTGGAAACGCAGCACAGAGTCACGATTTTATTTCTCTCTCAAGTTAAAACTCAAAAAAAAGCCAGTTACAACATCAGCCCCATTACTAAGGGAAGAACACTGAATCACCTTCCACAGAAATCCTTTGTTCCACACAAGTGATGCCTTTGGAGATTTTTTTTGAGACATGTTTTTTGAAGAAACAAGAACCCATGTGAAAGTTGCAGAGTTCTGTGTCACTGACAGAAGAAACTGTGCAGATGCCATTGCTGATAATTTCTGCTCTAAGCTGCCTGCATGCCACTTTACTTGGGTAAAACATTGCAATATTTCCAAAATTAGGCTTTGTGTCCAGCTTGGCTGGTTCGGTGCCATACTAACAAAAAAGTCAGTATCAAAGTTTTAACAAAGTTTGGGGATAAATGTGCAAAGGAGTCATTAGGAGAACAGGAAAGGAAAAAATACATCTTTTAAACAAAAAGAATTGTATAAATCACAGTAAAGAAAAATATTTGAAACATAATGGTGGAGAAGGAGAAGTGAAAGTAATTGCTATTTTTCTTAATGTTAGGCAATTTTTTGTTGCTCATTAATAGTAGGTTGCATTTAAGATGTAATGGTGTTTCAATCATGTGACCAGAAAATTCACCAAAAAAGAGCATTCAGGGTTTTTATGTTTGTTTGGTTGGTTTTTGGTTTGGTTTTTTTTCAGGGTTTTTTTTTTTGTTTTGTTTGTTTGTTGTTTTTTTGTTTGGTTTGGTGGGGTTTTTTTGTATATTCTAGATACAAGGAAAGAGTTTTCACAAAAATATATAAATAAGAAAATTCATTTGAGTTGTTCAGCTTAAGCAGAAATAAAACAATTATTATTCATAATAAAATCAACAAAAATTATTTTTTCTTATAAAAAAGACTCCATAACATTAACAACAAAAAAAAAAGTTTCTCCCTAAATAAACTAAAAAAGACTATTCTAAAAATATTAAACTAACTGAAATTTTAAGTTTTGTTTCTTTACATTATCAATAAGGAAAAAGTGGAAATATCAATAAGGAAATTATCAATAAGGAAAAATGGTTTTGAGGAGAGGAAAAGTTTTCAAAAAGTTTAATTCTAAATCTTATTACTCTTTCTTTTAATTATTACTAATAGTTCTTTTGTACCCTTTTAAAATTTTAAACCTACTTTGCCTTTCTCCTAATCCTAGCTCACAACAAAAAATAAATACTCTAATAATTAACCAACATTAAACCCCCCACGCTGATTAATACATTAACCAAAAAGCCTCAAAATTAACAAAATCTCACCTTAATAAGCCAAAACCACTAGAAATGGGAAAAAACAAAGGACGGCCAAGCCATTATTATCACTGAGAGTTTGATTTGCTGCGTGGTGGATCCACTTAATCCACTTAAAATGTTGCTGAATTTACTAAAAACAGTTAATTTGCCCTTTAACTACAATAAAGACAAGGTTTTAAACACAATAAAGACGTTCAGGTTACTCAAAATGCCTCAAATCTTGGCTGATGATGGAAGAAGGCAATCACCAGAGTACAGCTCCATAAAATCAAACCTTCCAAAAAAGATCACTGAGTTATAAACCAAATAGAAATGTTCTTCTGCTTCCATTGATCCATCCCAGGCTCCAACACTGCCCTTTCAGGCTGACAGCTTTATTTCACTCCATCCAGTGCACAATTCCCAGGCGCTGGTGTCATCACACGCCGGCCATGAATTATTTATTTGATTAAAAGGCCGACATTACTTGGCAGATAAATACATCTGCAGGGCATTCAGGCAAAAGACATTACCACAAGACATCATAACTTAGGAATGACCTTTGTAATGCCTGGTCACTGAGTCCTGGAGAAAAGGAAGCAGAGCCCAGCTCCTCTCAGTGATGCTCAGTAACAGGGGAGGAAGAAAAGAGCACAAACTCAGCAAAGGAAAAAAAATATTTAATTGTGAGGGTGATCAAACACTGAAATCTGTTCAGAGAGGGTATAAAGCCTCCATAAATTGAAGTAATCAAAGCTCCCAGTCAGCTTGGTCATCCTCAAGCAAGGAGGTTTGCACAGGGTGACTCCAGAGGTGCCGCGCCCATCCCCAGATGTTCTGTGATTCCAACTACATGAAGGTGCAACAGTGCTGCATTTTCAATGAGACATTGCAATAAGGTCACATGAAGTCTGAATACAAACTCCTCTGTTTTGCTTTTTGTCCCTTCCTGTTTTTCTTGGAGTAATTAAACCACACTATCATCTGTAAGTCAACACCCCCTTCTTCCCCCAGCAACCAACTAAGTGTAAAAGCCTCAATAATTTAAGGTTTCAGCTATTCCAGTCACCATTCTCTACATAATTCATGATCCTAAGGTAATAACAAAAAAGACCAAAAGTTCTCACTGGTAATTGTAGAGACAATGGAAAACGTTTTCTTTATCCTTTGTCTTACTCCAGCACTGGTGGTTGCCCATTCCTTCTCACACTGACCAAACCAAAATACCTGGAGCCTTTTTCCCCACTCCTGGCTTATTTCACCATTTCCAAAAATACTGCAAACTTGCATTTTTCACCTGCAAACTCGCATTTTTCACGTGCTGATCCACAGACCTGGGCTGGGAAGAGTGGCAAGGAAAGAAGCACGTGGGCTGCTGCAGAGGTCTGAGAAACAAAATAAAGAAGCTTTAACGCCCTGGAGGAAAGAACAAAGATTTTAGAAGCCTGAAAATTGAGAGGATTTTGCTTGAAGTTTTAGAAGATTTTACCTGAAATTTTGCTTGAGAGGATTTTACTTGATTTTATGTGAACTTTTGCTTGAAAATTTGCTTGAGAGGATTTTGCTTGAAATTTTAGAGGACTTTGCTTGATATTTTAGAGGATTTCACCTGAAATTTTTCTGATTTTATGCCACAGGATATTTTCCCTTACACTTTCAAGTTAGCACACTTTTACTAGCAGATATTCATTTTTTGATCCGTTTCTTCCACATCACAAATATATCTCTCTGTTGACAATTCGAGTAATAAAGTACACAAAATTCAAGTTAAAGGTTCTGTGTTCCAGGCCCCAATTAATCATTTAAAATGATTACTCAGTAATAAAAATAACCAGACTTCAAATGAAACTGTGGTGGGCACTGGGCAACAGTGGTGATTTTGATAGAAATAAGAGAGTCTCCTGATAGACATAATAAGACAAAACTGTCCCCCTGCCCCAGTGTCTCCAAGATTAAGTAATTAAAGGATTGCAAATATGATTTGTGGGACTCTGCATAATTTAGGGTAAATTTGAGGCTCATACTTTAAAGCTCAGACAGTAACTAATAAAACTACTGAACTTTACAACCAGAGGGGTAAAAAAAAACAAATTATCAAAATTTCTGTATAAAGCCAGCATCTCACTCCTCTAATCATTGCATAAGACTAAAAACTGAGGATATTAATGAAAATATTAACTATCCAAAGTTATGGAAGTCAGGGAAAAAGTGTACAGAGGATATTTGTGGTTTATCTGAAGCATTGAGTGCAGATTTGGCTTCATTTGAACTTCCCACATTGCCATTGTAATTGCAGCAAGAGCTGTAATTTCTATTCACCAACAATATCCAACATCTGAAAACACAACTTTAAGTAACATTCACCTTCAAATGGCAGCCTAACATCTTCAAGAGAAATTAAGCAAGCCTTAATTAGAACACAGTCTAGAGGTCTTGAGACAAAGAGCCCAGACCTCAGCTGTCAGTCCTGTGACAGGAGTAAGGGATTATTTTCCCCTTTGGATAAACTCATGGAATGCATCAGTTTTATTTTTTTTGCAGCAACCAACCTTTATGGATCTGCTGGTGTATCACGAGTTAAGCCATAGGCGAGGCTGAAAGAAGCTTAAATAAAGTAAAACAGGGGGAAAATAAAATATAAAATCTCTCCTGGCAGGCTGTTTCCCCTTGCAAAAACCCTCCTGTGTGTGACATCTAGCGTTGGATTGCTCAAAGGACAAGGCTCTGAGAGCTCTGTGCGTGCTGCTCTGCACAAAACAGGAGGCAGGAGGGGACCTCTGGGGCCAGGGGTGATGGCACTGCTGTCCCCCATCAGTGTCACCCCTGGGTGCTGGGGGGTGGCCCTGGCACAATCTCTAAAGGTGAAAAAATGGGAAAGAACCTGGAGTTCAGGGCTCATCCCACCCAGGCCATGGGGTGGGGAGAAAAGTGCGTTATTGTCACGCAATTATTTGATAACAGGCATGAAATTGCTTTAATTCAGTCTAGCAAGGCTATTACTAGCAATGAGCCTGAAACAGAATTAACAGAGTTTATTTCATTTAAAGAGTGAATAAAGGGAGGGTTCACAGGTGTTCTCTGGGTGGTGCACGAGGTCGGTTCATAACCACAAATCAGTTAAGGAAAGAAACTTCCCTGAGCAAGCTCCAGTGCTCTAATTTCCATGCAAATTGCCAGGAACGCCTGAATTGTATTTCAGACCCTTAATTGGCTACGAATGAAGTGACCACTGCCATGAAGAGTCGTTGACATTTGCAATTGCAGCCCTTGTCAGTGGACAGGTCCAATAAATAAAGTGCAGAGGAGAGATTTTTCAGAGGATCCTAGAAGTATTATAAGTAAAAAATAAAAAAAAAGCTGAACAGGAAGCAAAAAGCTCTTGTGTCCCTCAGTCCTCTGGATACTACAAGAACCTACCCTCCCCTCTGTACCTTCTTTGGAATCCCACTTTTATCAGTTATTGCCAGGGGAAAGTTCACAGAATTCACAGAATGGAAAAAAAAAAAACAAAAATACAAAATCCTCCAGAGCCTTTCTTGTTGACTACCTGATAGGAAGAGGAAACATGCTTTTAAGCACGTGGTTTTTAGTTTCTATTTGAAGCAGTATTTCTGGTTTAGGATTAAATTTGCTATTTTAGCCAAGGCTGTCTTAAAAACAAAACAAAACAAAAAAAAAAAAAAAAAAAGAAAAACAACGAACTGAAAGATTATAGGAAGGTAGAGGATTTGTCATTCCTTTAACTGATCTAATTTAGAAAAACATTTTTACAGGGCAGGGTGAAAATTAAACCCTTTCATTCCTCTGTTTCAACACAAAAACTAAGAGCTGCTGGGAGTGCAGCGATTTCTTTTTTCCTTCTCAATGCAGAAGGTCAAACTGCAGAGCTGTGACTTGAATCTGCATATCACCAAATTTCTGTGGCCCACCCAGACAAAAAGAGTAACTTGAAGTTCACTGTGGCTGCAGATTTAAGATCCAAGGATATTTCTCCTCCACGCAGGACAAAACACGTGGCACATTTTCCTTGTAAAGAAAGGCAGAAAATGCCATGAGTTCACAGGACACATGAGGCCACTTTTTCTCACGAGCTGGAGGCATCAACAGATGCAGTGCTTGAGAGTTTTGGTTTGGCCTGTCTCTGACAGGGGCCAAATCGGGTTCTGAGAGAGACACCTCATATTGCAGGGGGCTGTAACTAATCACAGAGATAAGGAAAATAACGCTGCCCATGCCCAGCTACTAACAGGAAACAAAACTCCAGAGGAGCAGCAGGGAATCAGATGCCTGGGAAACTAATTTAGAAAGTCCTGGCTTATAAAACACTGATAATTTAACTCAAAATTCCTCTGTTGGTTGTATAAGATAAAAAAAAAAACAAACAAAAAAAAATCTAACATAATAACCTCAAAGGCTGTGGGCACTAATCATCAGGTAGAATCTGTTAAATTACAAATCCCTGTAAAACTCTCTCAGTTGACACATCACAAAAATTTGGTTTTCCTTCTTCTCCCTTAATTCACCTGCACAAATCCTTAACCACACCCACATTTTTACGCTGAAGGGGAACAGTTTTCTGTGTTCTCTCCGTGTGCTTGAGCTTGACCAATTTGTCCTTAAATGGGCCTTGGGTTACTTCAGCAAAATACACAGAGAGTAAGGAAAAAGAACCTGATATTTCAGTATTATTGTTGTTGTGTGAGGACAGAATGGGAGCTGAGAGCTTTTCATGTGGCTGATGAACAGGAGGAAAACATTCTACCCTCCTGCTTTGAGGTTAAATATGAAAACTGGTCCTGATCTGGTCAGAAAGTCCAATTTCACATGAAATAAAAACTGCAGTTTTACTCAAAAACATTGAGTAAAAACTTAAGAAGCATTTTCTCTGAAAACACATTTTTTAACACTCTCATCAGTGTTCTCTGCTTTAAAAAAGGATACACAGTGCCACTGTGAAGGCTGAAATGGTGCAGGCAAATAATATCTGGTTTTTCCTTTTCAGTTCAAGAAACTTTAGCAGGGGTCACAATGAAAAGTATATCAGAAGGCACTGGAGTTTCCCAAGTCAGTTCATGATAAAATTATTAATAAAAATAAATTTTAAATATTTGTTATTATAATTATTTGTTATTAAAATTATTTGTTGTTATTATTATTGTTGGTGTTTTGTTTTTGTTGTTGTTATCATGATAAAGTTACAAATAAAATGCACACTGTAGATGTGGGTGCAGACTTTTATGCCTCAACATTGACTTTTGAATGTGTCTGTGCCTGCGTACCACCAGAGAAGATCTTTTTTTCCAGTGTGCTATGAAGGCATCAGATTCAACTCTTACACCACAGGCTCTGTAATATTTGAGGGGGTTTATTCATTTTCCAAATGAAAAATTTGGAAATTTTTCAGACTTCATTACAAAGCAGAAATGTTTGGCCTGGCGGTTTCCTAGCAAAACCTTAAAAAAAAAATTAAGAATCAGTAACAATTCAGCATTTCTTTGTGCTAATGGATTAAAGGGATGGTTGCTACCATGGGAGGAGAACTGGGAAAGCCTGACCTGCAGCCATGAGGGGAGGGAGAATTTTGAGATGCTCCTGGCACTGGTGGGGGCTGCAAGACAAGGATGGGCACAGCAGCCCCCAGGGCCACTTCCAGAGAGTTACAAGGAAAACTTAAAAACTAAAAACTTTCCTTGTGCTCGTGGCAAACAGTTTCCTCACGACACATTTTCTGCCTGAGTGTTTGATCTTGCTGATATTCCTGCCATCCTGAACTCACTCCTGAGCACACAGCGAGGAAAGTCACGGAAGTCCCATCATTTGTTTTTGACTTCGTGCTGGTAAATATTGCCTCTGGGGCTGATGTTGATCACACTGCAGAATCACATACTGTACAACAACAATGAATACTGGAGCAGAGCCTGAAATATCAGGTGTGCTGAGACATTTTGTGTTGGAAATTTGTTTGCACAAGCCCAGCTCTAAATGAAGAACAAGGGGTGTGGAGGTTTAAAATGGTGCAAGACCAAGTTCTTTATATTAAGGCATTTGCCCAGGTGTAGGTATTTACTTGCAGGATGATGCTTTAAAAAAAAAAAGGCCTTTTGCCATTGCTTGTGCAGTGATTAGCAATTAGTACAATCATCCTTTAATCTATTGTATTTTTTCCTTCCTGGCCCTGATCCATGTCAGATCAGATTACATAAAACTGGTAATGATATAAAACTGGCATTGTAGCCAGCCAAAGCAATCCTTTCAACAGCAATATTAATTATGAGTGAACCAAAATATATGCTACAGGTTTGCAAGACATCTCAAAATGCAATCTCATCTTGATAACCTCCCAGGAATCAAAAGTCTCTTAGTCTCTTGGGAATCTATCATCAACAAGAATAATATTTAAGGTAGCAAATTCTCTGTAAAGATATAAAATATTTCTTCTGTTCAGGCATTTTTCTGTACCTTGAAATTTTTTTGGGGAAAAAATCCTGATTAGGTTTCCTTTTTTCCTGATTTTTTTGTCTCACCTTTGACTTTTCAGTAAATATTTTTTAAATAAATAATACAGGGAAGGAAAGAAAGGGTTTTCACATTCAATTCTCTGAGTGAAGAGTATCTCAGATGTTAGGCAGCTGCAGAAAGGGTACAAACCAGAGAGGTACAGCCTCTTAAAATGCAGAAATTTCCTTTCTGCTATTGTCACCCCACTGGCTGTTTCACCCACAGATGTTTTGCTCTGAGGCACAGGTATGGGTGTGATTTTTTTCTTCATGTGTGAAGTTGAAGATGTAATTATGAATAAAATCCATGTCGTTCAATCCTTCCTGCAGTTTATCTTATTCTTGAGTGTGGCTGAGGTTGATCTTGGAAGGACACTTACTAACATCCACCAAAACTTAACCCCAGAAAATGACCTTTTCATATTATTTCTTTAGTTTTCAGCTTCTCCTCACCTACTCACGATTCATACATGTAATATATTAATAGATGTGTATAATCGGTTGCTAAAGTTTGTGTTAAATTTGATGCTTTTCCCCATTTTTAAGGAAAGGCTGCAAAAGCCACCTCCTTGTGCCTGGAATTCTGTGATTTCACAGAATAGATTCCACAGAATCACTGAGGTTGGAAAATCCCTCTCAGACACTGAGTCCCAGCTGTGCCGCTGCCCACCTTGTCCCCAGCCCAGAGCTCCGAGTGCCACCTCCAGGAATTGCTGGGACACCCCCAGGGATGGGCACCCCAACCCTCCCTGGGCACTTCCAAGGCCTGAGCTCCCTTTCCATGGGGAAATTCCTGCTGCTTCCACCCTGAGCCTGCCCTGAGGCCGTTCCCTCTCCTCCTGTCCCTGTTCCGGAGCAGAGCCCGACCCCCCGGCTGTCCCCTCCTGTCAGGAGCTGTGCAGAGCCACAAGGTCCCCCCTGAGCCTCCTTTTCTCTTAGTTGTTGGGTTAAAAGTAAAAATAATTGAGGTTTCATTTCTTAATTGGACAGTTGATCCTTAAAAGACCTTGTAGAGAGAGATGGGACTCCATTTTTAGTTTGTTGGAGTGAGATGCTGTAGAACTCAGCTTGTGAGACTGTTACTGAGATCAAAATTAATAAACATCTGAGTGCGAACACGAAACATCATCTCGCAATTTAATCCTAACCTTGGAAGAGAAGAAGGAAAAACCTGGGGAAAAAATTTAGTTTCCCTCACCGCAAAGTGTCAGCAGTGGGTTTGAGAGAAAGGGGCAGAAGAGGTTTGCATTAGACCTCGGTGCAGCTGTGCCCCAAGATCAAGGAACACACAGGAATATCTCCCAAGGTGACACCAAAACCCTCCACAAGCTGTGCAGGTGGGTCAGACTCTCAGCTGTGCCTGCCATAAAACAGTTCAGAGATGTGAAACTGGGCATTTCACACCCAAAATCAGGTGGGTATCTGTCCCTTGGTTTGGGACCAATCTAGCTAGCCAGTATCCAGTATATTGACAATTTCAAGACTTTTGTAGTCTAAACCCCAAATTTCTCCTTAACTTTCACATCTGGGGTCTCTTCTTCAGGAAGAATCTCTCACTCCACTCCCAAGAGTGGCATTAAGTGATGCTAGATGTCCAAAGCCTTTATCTTTAGAAGACATTTAGCTCTAGCAATATCACTTATTGATGATAGTTAATGCCACTTCAACTTGAAAAATCCCTGTGTTTGCACAGCCTGTCATTTTAAACTCAAATGTTTGGATTTACAAGTGCAAGCAGCTGTTCCTAACAATTTTCAAAGAATAGAGAGTTATAGGAAATGTAGTCCACTTGAGCAAATATGGACTAAAAGGTTTTGTCTTAAAAAAACAAATGTCCTGAAAGACTGAAGTAGCTTTTTCTTTAAAAAAGCACCTGTAATTATAGAGTGCAAACAAAACACATTTAGGCCAGTTTATCAAAAACTAAAATAGCACATGCAGTTTTTCATATATAGATACTCTACTGATGTGCTTTTCCTTTTGGGGTCACTGTCTGGTTGGTCTAAATTCATTGGCATAAATTCAAATTCCTGCCTAATACAAAACTTATCCAGACTGATTTTCCATTTGCAAATCAATGCCCACAAACTTTTCCTCCCATCACCCTCCCTGCATTTTCATCTCTGCCCTCAGAATTCCCTGTCACAACAACATTATTTTCTGATGGTTTTCACCTTTCTTACTCTGCCTCTGTCACCCTGGGGAGGTTTTTCCACAGGGAGTGAGCCAAGCTGAGGGCACGGGAAGGATGTGGAGGAGAAAATGAGTATTCCAAATCATATCTCTTCCCTTAAATCCTCACCCACTGATCTGTGGGGGCTGGCAGAGTGCAAGGGGACAGAACTTTGCTCCAGATCCACTTGCAGGGATAAGGGAGATGGATTCTCTTTATAAACTGAAAGGATGAAGAAGCCAGCACAACCTGTTCAGGTTGCTGAGGGGAAAACATCTTTATTTCCCCAAAAAGGAAAGGGAAAGGTCTGGCATTTCAGCCTTTTGCCATCTGCTGTTTTCAAGCAGCACTATCAGCCTGGGTCCAGCATGGTTTGAAATTCACCAAAGTCCAAATGTTTTGTTAGCAGAACACACATTCCTGTGAAAATGCACTTTTGGGAGACACAGGGGATGTTACCCTGCCTTGTACTAAAAAAATCCATCTATTTTGGAATTTTTGGTCCTTGGTAAGAATTTTTGATCTTTGGTAATCCAACATCCTTTCAGTTCCTGGGTTTTGGATCTTTGCTAAGGATTTTAGCACATCTGGAGGCTGCCTTGGTTTAAGCAGAGGTGAAAGAAGTTCCCTTCAGGGGGAACCAAAGGGATCCTTCAGCCAGCAAACAGTACCATCAGCAATATCTGGTGCTTCTTCCTCCTTTCCCAAGCTTATTAGGAATAATTATTTTGACAAAGTCATAGTTCTTGGTTGAGCCCAACGTTTGTTCTAACTCTGAAAAGAGTAAACTGGGATCCAGCTGACTTTTGCAATTAAATCTTCTATCACTTGCTTCGAAAAGTCATTTTTTTCTTTTTCCTCTTTTTATTTTTTTCAAACCTGCGGAAGAACAGGGCCTTTAGTGAACACTCAGGTCTGCC
This sequence comes from Chloebia gouldiae, assembly GCA_003676055.1. Classification (NCBI taxonomy): domain Eukaryota; kingdom Metazoa; phylum Chordata; class Aves; order Passeriformes; family Passeridae; genus Chloebia; species Chloebia gouldiae. The sequence goes on from QUSF01000057.1 coordinate 977,006, forward strand.
ACAGATTTTTTTGTGTGACCTGTGCCAAACCTCTGCTTTGCTCTTTTTCCCTACCAAGCAGGAACACTACGTGCAATTATCACCTCGAAGGCTGTAAGAAACACAGGACCCAAATTCCTGCCATTCTCCTGCTACCAGAGACAACCACACCATTTATTCCCTTCCCTAAACTGATTGCCCTCCTGTCTCAAAAAGGACTTTTACTGCCACAGGGCTCCTCACCACTGCATGATGTAACTTCCAGAGCTTAATCCCAGCAGCCTTGCTCCTTACATTGCTGCATCCATGCAGGACCACCAACAGTGTTTGTCTTCCTTTTACTTTCTCCTCCAACCACCACAGAAATGGGATTGGGAAATGGCTGCTGGGCCATTTTCAGCTTCATTTCATTTGTCCCACCTTTTGGCACCTGAAAATCTGGAGGCATTTTGGTACTGCCATGAATCCATTCCTGCCCCAGCAATACATTCCTCACTCGTAGAACTCAAGGTTCTGCTTCCCTGTTTTATCAGCATTTACACATTGACACTCTGCACTAACAGCTGATGGCTTCCCCACCTGGAAATATTTATTTGCTATGGAAAACAAAATTTGCCATCAAATCGCACTGCACAAGCCCCTAAGCTTCCTTCCAGGTCTGCTGCTGGAGGGCAGAAATTATACACCTTCCTCTGGATGATGTTTCTGTCCTTCCTTCTTTTCTCTGCCATGCTAACAGCTTTGTGTGGCCTTCAAGCTTTTGTCCGTGTTTCCTCCAAGCATTGTTTGTATCTTTTTCATCATTCATCAGGAAGAACAATGTGCTCATGGAGTCCTACACACATCACTGCTCAAAATCACTAACACAAGTCGTGTGTTTTCTCTGGAAAAGAATGGATTTGCCTTTTTGCACCAGCTGTTTCAACCCCCATGGCTCAGGGCTGGTCTCTGCTTGTGCTCAGGGCATAGATCTCACCTACAAAAATGAAGAATTTTCTCTTAGGAAGGGGATCACATTGACCTCAACCATTCCCACGTGGAATTGTTCCTCCAGCCACTGCCCTGGCAAAGCAATTTCTGATGCCAAAGCCCTCTTGGCAGCAAATCCTTTCCACTGGCAGCCCCCTGCTTGCATCCTGCTGGCCCCACTGCTGCAGTTCCAGAGACGTGTTTTCTCCTACAGGGCTCCTCCATCTCCAGCCTCTGACAAGTTGGGATGTCTCAGGCAGGAGATCCCCTTAAACACAGGTTTTGCCATCACAGAGATGTCTCTATCTAATTTCATGAGGCTGTGCATCTATCAGAGTGTAGCTGGAAAACTGGAATGTGTGCCCCAACCAGCACCTTCTCTTGCTGTTTGAGAAGGTCTCCCAGAGGAGTTGTCCTGGCTGATCTCTGCCCTGTGGGGTGTCAGCCTGTGGGGTGCACCCCAGGGATTCAAACGCTGTCAGGACAGGAGGATGCTCAGAGCAGCACTGGGTACTCTGCAGAGACTGTCATGGGCACAGAAAATGCAAAATCTGCATTCAGATCATAAAACCATAGAATAGTTTGGGTTGAAAAGGGCCTTAAATCCCACCCAGTGCCACCCCAGCCATGGCAGGGACCCCTCCCACTGTCCCAGCTGCTCCAGCCCCAGTGTCCAGCCTGGCCTTGGGCACTGCCAGGGATCCCGGGGCAGCCCCAGCTGCTCTGGGCACCTGTGCCAGGGCCTGCCCACCCTGCCAGGGAACAATTCCCGATGGCCAATCTCCCACCCAGCCCTGCTCTCTCTCAGTTTGAAGCCATCTCCTTTTGTCCTGGCACTCCAGGTCCTTGTGACATCTCTGTTCTGTCGTCTGTCCCTCCACTCCAACCCAGTTGTTCCCCAGCGTGGAATTCAGGGATGCTCCAGGTGAAGGAATGATGGCATTTGTCACGGTAGCACCTTGGCTTCACAGCAGAGCCATCCCTGAGACACGGGTGTGTGCATTTTGCAGGGTGATGGTACAGAAACATTTTGGAATTTATATCAGTATTTTAAAAATTCTCCAGAGCTGAATAACTTATCATTCCCTGTCTAAATAAACAAGCATGGGTGACAGGTTTTTTAAGTGGTTTTTTTTTGTTGTTTTTTTTTTTTTTTAATAAGGAATGTTGTCAGTCCTATTTTATTATGCGTAATAGAAGGAGGTGAAAAAAAATCAATATAAGCACTGCATCTAACCTAATTAAAACTACAATCACAATGTTATCTGAATGTCTTACAACATTGTTAAATCCAACAAGTAGACAAGAAAACAACAAATCTATGCAGGGTTTTTTTATACATATGGTGAGAAAGTTTGCAAAGTGTTAAAATATATTTTCTGTTCTGTGTGTTTCTGGTACAAGGAAGTGATGTGTAGATTAGTGTATATTTATGAACAGAGTCTTGACTTTTACAAGCAATAATCGACTTCAAAACATACAATGTATATCTTAAAATATCCCCTAAAGCTGCTCATATAAAGTCAAATCCAGCACCTACTAAAGTTCAGCCAGCTGACTCTTTGACTCCAACGGGCACTTGACCAAGCCCATGGTAATTGTGAAGTACCTGACAGTCTAGTTGTATTCATATGAAAAAAATCACATTGCATAGATTTAAACAGGAAGACATGCAATAACAAGACAAGTCACAGTATAGCAAAACCTTGTTTCTTTGGTGAAACAGAAGCAGATATAAAAGTTACAAAGATTTTAGACTTCCATTCACAAAAAATAATAAAAAAAAAAAAAAAACCCAGACATTCACATTATACACTATACAAGATAATAATATAAATAGAGAAAAGTATTATGTGCATTGTTTGGGGGTGAGGGGTGGGGAACAGACCGGCCAACGCAAGGAGGTGCTGCCACAAGGGTGGGGAGCAGCCTCTGCCATTCCTCGGGGTCAGGGGGTGGTGTCTGAACTCTGTGGCAAGGTCACCCCTTGGGCAGCTCTGCCCTGTTGGCTGGGTTTCAATTCTTCTCCTTTCCCTCTCAGTTTTTTTGTCCCCATCACAACCCCACGCAAACACAGATGCGTAAACCTCGCGCCTGTGTGTGTGTTTTTCATGTTACTTTAAAAGGTACATCCTAAGGAACTTATTTTATTTTCAAGGGTTTGGTTTTTTTTTTACCTTTGTTGTTATTTTTTCCTTTTTTATAATTTTTTTTAATCTTTTTTCCACTTTTTTTTTTTTGTCTTGTGCCCAAAGGTGTGCAAGGCACTTTGCAAGAACAACAGTCCTTTCCGTGGAGGGGCCGTTTCAAACGTCACCTCCTACACTCACTGTACACATCCAGGCCAGTGGTGGCACTGACCAGGGCAAGAAATCATGACAGAAAACTCCTACGTACACACTGCACCAAACTACAACCTAGAACCAATCTGTGCACACACTTCTTTAGAGAAAGCCAAGATCCTGATTCTTCTGTGGGTCACGCACAGTTCTCACCCATCTAGCCGCCAACAAATTATCCTGTTTAGCAGGAATTTTTGTTCTCCAGGGAAAAAGAGCAAGGTGAACTGAAAGATGGTTCCAAAAGTGGAGCTCAGGGGCTAATACTGCACTGGTGAGCTCTTTGAATCTTCTTTGTATGGGTAAAATAACATCCAATAAATTAAATCAGTATGGCTTACTTCATTTATTTATGTACGCTTCACAGCTGCAGCATTCATACACAAACATTCATTACTTTATAAAAAGATTAAAAAATGGTTATATATACAAAATTATTTACTTTTTTGATTTTTGTTTGTTTTCTACAAAAAAAAAAATCCCCCAAACACCAGGTCTACCTCCATTTTAGAATGCAGAGACCTGTAAAATAGACCTCTTGTTTATAATATCGAAAGAAATTCTTTTCCTTGTCTCCTTTTTTTTCCCCTTTTAAAAAAAAAAAAAAAAAAAAAAAAAAAAGTGGCCCTGGTTGATAAAGTTAATGTATTAGCACTTGGAATTTTACAGGCTCTCCTTGTCACACACAACTCCTCCACACAGTCCTTTCTCATATGTGCTGAAGCTGGGATGGAGAGCAGAAAAAATGTTCCATATTACAGTCCCTAGTTCATGCTTCGTGCCACTTTTATGTGCTCTGTCTAAAATTTTCATCTCATGGGACACAACCTGTACCTCAGGTGGGAATTGGCACAGCTCCCATAAAAAAAAAAAAAAAAGTCATGTCACTTGTGTGTTTATCTTCACCTGATAACTGCAAATTTCAGTCAGTGAAGTCTTTATTTCAACCATTTCCAGCCTAGGTAAACAACACAGAAACAACGTCATAAATGACTGAAGACCTCTGAGGCCGTTCTAACCATAAATATGCCTGAAATTAGTGTGACTTTTCATTTTATATACAGGATTTTAAAAACAACACACAGTCAAACAACATTAAAATCATCTTATTTACATTTTCATTGGTGCTAAAATCGAGCTGTTTAAATATTGCAGAAGGCTGGTACATATCATAAAATGGTCCACACCGATGGCATATAGAAAACTAATAATCTTTATAGGCTGGAAATGGTTTCCTTTTATCCCCATAAGCACTTCTCCTCTTTTTTATTTATTTCTTAAATTTTCTGATAAACACCGTAATTTTTATTTTTTTCCTTTTTTTTTTTTGCAAAATGCATCGTGAATACTGCAGTCCATAGTTTCAAAACGATTCGATAATACTCCTATAAGTGATAGAAAAAGGCACAGAAAGTTATGACTTTGGCTGAAATGGTGGAAATCCCCAATTCACCATTTAGCTCTCAGCGCCTCGAGTCCTGCCACGTCCTGATCCAGCGGTGGTAGTGCTTGGATGAGTTTAACGACGTCCCCTTGCCTGATGAGGAGTGTTTGTAGTAGTATTTCTTAGAGTAAGTCCTTTGGTATGTGGAGGCTGCAGAGAGAAGGGAGAAGGAAAAAAAAAAAAGGAGATTCATTTAAAATCAAACTGTGAATGGGCTGGCTACACTTCACGACACAGTTTGGTTAATTAAGAGGGTAAACAAATGATTAACTGGAGCTGTGGCAGTGTTACAGGCATACACACACAGCTGCCAAAAGAATCATTAGCATTATTAGGAACCTGTTGACTCCCTGATTTGCTAACTTCAAAATAGTCTTAATGCCTTCTGGAGCGATGCCTTAAGATTTTAGCTTTTGTGTTTTTCAGATCCTGTACTGCATTACTGCATATACAGTGTAAGTCATTTCTTCACATTTTGGTCAGACAACACAACTCCTCTAGGCCTGAGGACAGCCTCAGGCCCTGAAAGTAGAAACAAAAGTGGGTTGGGGAGGAGCAAACTGGGGGTAAATGACTTCATTACCTGAAGCTGTAATTGGAGGATTAACCCCTGAAATGTAAATGAACAACACTTATAATTGTCTGAAAAACTCATTTTCCATTTTGGGTGTAGCCTTTGGGAGGCTTTTGACTGCTCAAGGTATACCTTTTGAAGGCCTTTAATAAAGATCTACTCTTAATCTAGTCTAGCCCCTGTTCTAGGCATCCACTCCAAGGCATCAGGAGACACAGGAAAAGTTCCATTAGTTTCAGAGGCTTGGTGTTTTTTCACCATAATCTCTCCTGCCAGACTTTCTCCTCTCTTAAAATACACATTCATTACTCATTAATCTTAAATTAGCCCGCTGTTTCTGATTTGCCCGTGGTTTGCTTTCAGAGAACTCACGATTCATGCAAGTAATTTTGGGCATATCCCATCGTCCGTTCCCCTGGCAGCGGATGGTCGGGATGTGGCGCTGGATGAAGCCGTCCTTGCAGTGGTATCTGATGAGGGAGTTGATCTCGTAACGAGGCTTCATCTTCCCAAAAGTCTTTGCATTTTCCACAACAGGAGGCTGGCCACAAGCCACTGTAAGGAAGAGACGGCATCACCCAAAACTTCACTTTGTGAGCCCAGTTTGAGCTGGGACTGGCCTCTGAGCCCTGGCTAAGGGAAGGTGACAAGGGACCTCAGCTGGACACCCAAGGGGAACATCCAGACAAGGGCAGGGGGATCAGTCTGCCCTGTAGATCTCCTGTCTCGTAAACCAAAGCTAATAGTGTTGGAAATTGGCAAATGGCAGATATTGTGGTCAGCATTGCCTTTTTGGTTTAAATTCTAAAGGTAAATTCAAGCCAAAAAGTTGTCACGCTCACACAAAGAAACACGAAAAGCAGTGAAGTTACTACAAATATTTAAGGAAGAAGTCCTTTTTCCAGGACTCTTCATGTCATCCTCACTGACAGTCTGTTCAAAAAGACTGAAAACTGATGGATCCATCCAGGTCCAAAGAACATGGCAAAAAGTACTGAGTGGCAATTGAGCAAATTATGCTTTTGTCACTGCAAAGTTCGTACCTGTTCCTTTCTTGCAGGTATAAGTGAGGTGGTAATTGCACGGGACATCATTCCACTGCCCGTTCTCATGCCAGATTATTACAACACAGTCTTCTCCAGCAGAAAAGAAGCTGTCTGGCTGGTTTGGTCTCCAGTTCTCATATTGCTGCAGAAAAGAGAAGCAAAGCCATCATTCCCAGTGCTGGAGAATATTTACATTAACAAACGAGCATATCATATCACCTGTGGTGAAAAGCAATCTCAACTGTTTGATTCAGACTGCTAAGCATGTACTAAACAAAGGTAGATTTATAATATCCTCCCACTGTATTAAAGATTATCTGAAGGGGAAAAATATTCTGGTCTAAATTCTCATTTACTGTAAAATGATGTGAGGTGAACAAAACAAAGAGACACAAGCAAAACTGGATCCTAAGTGTGTCGAAAACACTCTTTCCTACATAAATATCATGAAGTATAATGCAAGAAAATAAATATCCCATGACCCTCATTAGAGCACATCTACTAAGTGAGAAATTACAGACTAACTTCCCAGACTTGGATTATTTATGACATTGGAAGATTTCAGTCAGTTAATGAAGTCATTCCACAGGATGACATGTAGAATTAGGTGCAAATAAGTGAAAGAGTCAGAATGTGGCCCTCAAAACCACTGGAGATTGGTGTTTCCACTAAAAATGCTAGGTGGCAGTCTGAGCCCAGACAGCAGCCTCTCAGCTTTAGAAATGGTGATTCAAATTTTGCCCTCTGTTGAACAACCAGCCCTAAACATCTATGAAAATATGTGAACAAAAGCAGAAAATGCTTCTTCAAAATGCACTACATTTAGAAGTAGAAATATGGGTTTTGATATGTGCAAAATAAACAAATAAACAAAAACTCACAAAAGGACCTTAAAATGGCTGTGAAATATCAGCACAATGTCATTTTTGGGTGAAAATTCTGGAGGATTCAGTCTGGTTTTACAATCAACCAGCAGGAAAAGTAGCAACACTTTTGTCAGGCTGATTGAAACTTGTGCAGCAGTTCTTGTCAGGGGACATACAGCCTCCTGTCCTGGCAGCCAGCAGAGGTGGGATAATCCCTCACTTTGCTCCCAAACAAAGCACAGGACTCTGAGGTTTGCATAATGTTATGGCAAGAAAAGTGCGAGAATAGTTGGAAACCACTCCTAACGATTTTCGATTTTTGCTGGGATTTCTGTTGTGTCATTCCAGGAAGAATTTGAAGAAGGGTAAAAATAGATATCTGTAAGAACTGGAATTCACATAACCAGGCAGCTAGCCCCTTGTATGGGCAAAATGATACAGTTTCTACAGTGCTTATATTTTCCTCAGTGCTTACATCTTTCTGACTGAGCCAGCCCATACAAATGTCATAAAACTTTAGCTTTCTATTTTCTTAACTTTGTGAAATAACCCCTATTCACTGCCTGGGTGAACACATTTCAGAAATAAAGTTAACATACCCCACACAAGTAGTATTTACCTTACAATGAATCAAACTATGAAAGGAAAATGAGTTAAACACTTAACCTTTTCCTACCACGTGTCATCTTACCCATCATAGGTTTTAATTATCCAGGCAATTTAACCAGCACAGTCTGAATAAATTTGTTCTGCACTGAATTTATTACCTCTAATAAAACATTCCCCTTTTCAGCTGGAACTAAATTAACTCCATCTCAACTTTTCAGTGTTTAACAGTCCCAAATTACAGTGCACACCAACTAATTTACTCAAGTTTAGTAACCCATTTGCTTTCAAAAATGTGTGTATAGGTACAAAAATTAAAGAAAACTGTAAGATTAGTGGCAGAAAGTTTCATCAGTAATGTCCTGAGAGGCAGGGAAAGATTTCAACGAGCCTTGCAGCTGTTTCTTGTGGAAATAATACTGCAGAGCTGCTTGCTTCCACAGGGATGAGAGTGTGGGAATGAAGGCTATTTAGTGGCTATTTGGGGGCGTGCAAGCTGGAGGTGCTCAGCAGCCTGCCAGCTCCCACCCTCAGCACACAAACTCCATATGCTCTCACTTGCCTTGCCAAAATGACTCCAAAATTTGTGTTTGCTTAGCTGGCAGGGCTGCAGTGTAGTGGCAAAGCATTACATCTAGGCCCTGTGGTTTGTTCAAGAATGTCTGATATCCTCCAGCATGACTTGCTGTTACCTCACATCTGATATCGTCATTGCACAGATTTATTTTGGCTGAGAAGCTCTGATTTTGCCTGGGTCTGGTGCCAGAATTGCTTAGCAGAGGAAGTTCCAGACTGCTGAATTGCTTTCTTAGGTCCCCACCCAGCCCCTCTGTAGTCTTCCAATTCCTTATTTAGACACTGATAATGGGACAATGATACAGGGAGATTCTCACAGTTTGAGTGGAATAGGCTATTAGACAAATAAAATAATACTTTGCATTTCTCTTATGGAATAGATCTTTGCATGAGCATAGGCATGACTCTGGCTTCCATTGGTGTAGATCTGGGTGATTGCACCATCTCCAGAAAAACCATATCAGCAAAAAACTAAAGGGAAAAAACCTTTGGCAATGCCCTTAGCTGTATCATTCACAAGACAAAACCTAAATAGAATCAAATACTTAGTAAATACATGTAAGAGAAGCTGCTGTAAGGTTTTTAGTCCTTATCAGAAATATTGACACTGGGTAATTCCACAGATTGACCTAATAACCATCACTACTCTGTTTCTTAAGCAACATTACCACAAGAGACATGATTTTTTTTCCCTGTGTATTAAAATGCAAAGCACTTCCAGAGTGAATATTTCTGGATATATAAACTTAATTATGTACAAGACTGTAAATGTACTTCAGAGGAGGTTTGGCTGGTCACACTTCTCCAGCTGAGGTGGCTGTGGAGAGGGATGCCCAGAGGAATCACAGAATCTCAGTGTGGTTTGGGTTGAAGGGAACCTTTAAAATCATCCAGTCCCACCCCCTGCCATGGGCAGGGACCCCTTCCACCAGTGCAGGCTGCTCCAAGCCCCATCCCACTGATACCAAAATCATCTGAATTTTTTTATTCTCTGTGCTATTTACTACAACCCATCCTTGATCAAGCACAGACCTCAGGCTCAGGCAGACACCACTGCACCACCCACTCCGAAAAACTCTCAATATCCTCAATGGCAGAGTGTTTTTTCCTCAAAACCTGAGGTTTCTGTGTAGCCAGGTGACTGCAGGACCTAGCCCCACGGAAGGGGTTTGGTGCCTATACCTTCATTTGGTTTTTGGAGAATCTGCCTGACTATCATTCCAGGATGAAAAGTGGAGTTTACAGTTTTTGTGCTTTTAATTATACTGTAATAATGAGTTGATCTTACTTGTACTTTTTTAGTTTTATTGTTGAAATCAAAGCTTTCTCTGTCACACTGAATTTATTTGTTCTGCCTTTCTCTGCTAAAAGGCCCTGAAAATTTTCCTGCAGAGTGTGGCTGGTCCATGAGTTAGAGCTGGAGCTGAGTTGGGATTCAGCTCTTCTGACTTCCTACGTGGCACTAGATAATGCACTTGGCTGCATTCACAGCCGATAAAACAGGGGAAAATCTATTCTCTTGCCTCACAGTAGGAGTTTGGATATGATGGCTTCAAAAGCCCATGAGGACGTTTTATGAAGTTCCACATTTTTGGGGAGGATTTCCTTATATGGCCCTGCATAAACTCACAGTGGCCGGCTGACTTGTCATACAAAATAAGCTTAAAAAGCCAGGACTATAGCAAAAGCTGTAAAGCAGAAGACATTATTAACCAGTCACTACCTATTCTCATTCAGATGTCTGCTAATTAAACAGAAGGGGCATAATCTTCCCGTGTGGACAAGATCCCATCTCGTGGGAGATTTGTTATTTAAATTCTCAGATAAGAAGCCTTTCTTGACAGGCTCATTTCCTTACTAATGGGTAATCCACTCAGCTCTTTCAGGTGCTTGCAGTGCCCAGGTGGATCCAGGAGTACGGCAGCTTTGGGACACTCCTTTGGAAATTTCAGCCCTTCTTTTATCTACAAAAGGCTCATCAAGTGCCTGAGATCAATCACTCGGATTTTGCATTCCAAAATAGCCAACAAGCATTGTGTTTAAGGAAGCACAATAAAAAAAGCACTCATGCCAACAAAACTTTGCTGCTTGACCTCGGTATTGTGTAAAGGACAATAATCTTCTGCATAGGACTGAATCTAGGCAATCATTTACTTGAAATAAATCTATTTAGATTCACAGGTTAAGGCTTTTCCTTATGAGGAAAGGAAACATGTTTTCAGCATGTTTAAATAAGCTGTCTTTTCAAATATGTCTTGGAACTTTTTGGAGCTTGTTGTTGTGATCTTTATTTTCTTTCCTTCTGGCTACTTCCCTATCTGATTCCTCCTTAATGCAGGACTAATGAGGCAAATTAGAGAAAAAACAACAATGGAAGAGGTAGGGACTGGCTGATTGGATACTTTTTGTGCCATTTCATCTGAAAGTGAAGCAACTATTTCCTGCCTGGTATTTATCACTAAGCTTAAACCACCACTGCAAACCTTACTATCACCATTTTCTTCTCCTGCCATAGCTCTGACAAGAACAGGAATACATCTTTTTTTTTTTTTTTGGTTTTTTTTTTCAACACAATAGCAGAAAAAGTCTTAGAAATCTTTATCAGGAAAGGACCTGAATGAGTCCCTCACTGTGGGGGTTGTTATAATTGGACAGCTTAAGTAAAAATTACATCTCACTTTCAGTGAGTCTAGGGAATTACTCGGTGGCTGAACTTCAACAAGATCAGCACGAGGTTAAAATGAGCACATGCATCAGTCCAGAAAACCCTCCTTTGTGATTGTGTAACAACACTGATGCTGTCACAGGAGATGCTTGGGAAGTTTAAACAGGATTGTGTTTCTTTTCCATAGAAAAAAAAAAATCAACGGTATGTTTGTGAAGATTTGGCAATGTATTAAATATTTCCAGTAAGGTCACCTAGTATTTAAGTGTATTTTTACATGGGAAAGACAATAAGTTATCTTACAGTGCAGGCTCTATTCCACTGAAATTCCCTCCACACCTGCAAATGATTTTTCTGTTTAATTTTATACAAGGAAGCAGAACTCACCAAAAGATTAAGATTTAGATTAAGAACTCCATTCAGTGAGAGTTTAAGCACACACCTTGACTTAAAGGCGTGGGTCACACCTTAAGGGAGATGATCACAGGGAAGGTCACATGGAGATTCATACAGATGCTAAAATAATTGCCTAAAGGAAGGACCAAGGGTGTGCATAAATCTTTGCTGGGAGAAACTCAAATCAATTTGAAGACAGCTCCTATATTTAAACCTATCTACAAGTACACACAAAAATCACATGTCATGATCCTGATATATATTTTTTTTAAGGTTCTGGTTGAATGCCTTCCCTTTAGCTCCTAATCTGAGTTTTATTTGCATAGGACTTGGGAAACTGGCAGGGTTTGGGCCAGGCAAGAACCCAACACTCCCCATGACTGAGTCACACTGTGAGCCAGACAAACTCCCAGGAGGAGCTTTGCTGAGTACTTCTGCAAAAGATTTCACTTGCAGGGGCTGGGTTTTTTGGTCACAGAGAGATGGAATGTATTGAAAACCTTTTTTAGTCCTGTGCAGCAGCTTGCAAAAAAAAAGAAAGGGACTCTGGAAAACATACATTCATCTATCCACAAGAAGCAACTGCAGATTGAATAAGCAGGAAGAGTTCTGCAAAAAGAAATCATTTGGGAAAAGAAATCTAATTAATTGAAATTCAACCAGCGGAGAAAAGACTACCTGATGAAATTGAAACGTAAAAGCACCATCAGGTTTGGGAAGAAAGGATTGTGTGGCGGAGCAGATGACAAGCTCTGGGATGTTTTAGAAATGCCATAGCAATGACGATTTTTCCACGAGAAGCAGAAAATTGTGAGAATGGTAATGAAACCCCCACTAGGTGCCGCTGTGTGCTTGCGCCAAAGCCCAGAGTTGCCCCAAAATTATAATTATTCAGGATTATAACTTCCATTAACTCTTTCAAAGCTAAATGAAGCCGTGGACTTTTACCTGCTCTTTAGCATGTGTTGTTTTCAGAATAGTAGCTTTCATCACACGCTGTACAGTTAAATTTTGAGGGTATGCTGTGTGTGATGGGCTCTCAGAAGTCACTTTAGCAGCTGAGAAATCAAGTTAAAAATGAGTGGCAAAGGAAATAGGCTGGTAAGTGCTGGTTTGGTATAATTAACGTTTGTTTTGGAGTCACACTGACATGTATATATATTAGCAGTGTGATGCAAATTGTGTGGGGTGGGATTTAATCTTTTTGTGCACAGCTACCAGGAGAGCCACTGAGGGAATGGGGGGGGGGGGGGGGGGGGGGGGAATAAAAAGAAGGAAAATCCTGCACTTTGTCAACAATTACTGCAGGTTTGAAGCTGTCCAAGAATTTGAGCCCAGAGTAACGAGTAATTTCAGTGCAGCAGTAACAAGTCTCTGAAATAACTGCTGACCTCCCTGGTAAAAACAAGACAAAACCCCACTTTGTCCGAAAGGCCCTCATTACGACATCCTGGACCAAAAATATACCTGTCATTAATAACATTATATAGTTCTCCTCCATTTACACGTGGGTCAAATGAGCATCTTAAAAAGAGGCCGTAATGACTGACTGCAGCACAGAACCAAAACATTTGGTAGTTTAAAATCTCCTTCTCCAAGGATCCTGTGGGACATGGGCACAATGAGCTTTTTGTTTGCAGCTGACTACAGCACTTTTTTAGTTTGTTTGCTTTACTTAACCCTCAGAGGCAGGCTCCTTCACTACAATACTCCATGCCTTTTGAAGGTTTTGGGTTTTTTGTGTGTGTGTGTGTGTGTGTGCTCAATGAAGTTACTCTTTCTGAGAGGGGTGCAGTTACAGATTTGCTACAGTTAAAGCCTTCTGATTCACCGACCAATAAAGGAAGGAAAAGAGATGGCTTTCTTTTTTGCCAGAATTAAGTTTCTGGGTTGTTTTACTTCTTAATTTTTTTTTTAATTTTTATTTTAATATAGCTACCTAAAACTGACAACCTGACGAACCAGCTTTGCAGAAGACAAAGCATAAACACCCCTGTGCTGAAGGGGATGAAAACCCAAGGCAGGGTCTCTGTGCAGCTTTAAAAGTGGCAATATTCCCCATCCCTTTCCTGGCTGGCAGCGTTCTCCCAGTGACAGACAATCTGGCCACAGACGCTGGCCAGCTCCTTATTACAGCACTAATCTTATGTAATGGCAGTGAGCTCACCGCCCTACAAAGCACTAATTATCAGCAGCGTTTTCCAGGGGATGTGAAAAACCCTCCTCGTGGGGCGGGGGGCCCTGGGCACAGCCCCAAGTTGCTGTATGTGCTTAATCCATAACATGAATAGCTCCAAAGGGCTCCTTGTCTGCTGTGCCTGCTCACAAGGGCCCTTAGCAAACACAAAGGGGGAGTTGCCAAAAGCAACACTGGGGTTTTTTTTTTCTTTTTCTTTTTTCTTTTTTAAATTTTTTTTTCTGTTTGCATGGGTGTGCTTTACAGCTGTAAAAGTTACCATTCACAGAGCTAAGTGAATTATTTAAATTCTATTTCACTGGTGTATTTTCAAGCTTCCCGTTGTGTCCTCTCTCCCTTTGATCAATTATTAAATGCCTCAGCTGATAATGTAAGTTTTGTGGTTCAGTAGTTTGTATTGCATCATATTTAAGGTATAAAAAGATCCAAGTCGGCAAATTCCTCTGCTCAAACAGTTGTGTGAGTGTTTGGGCCTTGCTTCCTTCTCCTGCAACACTGGGCTTTTTTTCCCAAATGTGTTTGTTTTCTCTGCTCAGAGCCTTATAGATAATTGTGGGATGAAGATTGTCCTTGATACATACTTGAAAGTTTTGTTCACTGTTGCAGAAATGATGGGAGAAAAATCTACAGTAAAGTGCAAGAACAACTTAGATGCTGTAATTTTCTAAATATAAATAAAGACTACATATAGCCATTTTCATTGCACATCAGGGGGAAAATAATGTTCTCCCACACCAAAGCCAACAGAACAGCCCTACAAGTACCCTGAACAGAAGAAAAGCAGAGCTAGCAAAACATGCTCTAAAAAAACACTATATTATTCTCTCCTGCCTCTTGAACCTATCAATGTAATCATACCTGAAACATCCTGAGCAGAAATTGGCTTGATTATCAGGAAGTAATGATGAGCAAAGCTCTAAGAGAGCTGGGGTGCTGCAACTTCTCTGAACACACCTCAGGGGCTGCTCTCACCACCTTCACTTTTGGGACAAATCATCTGAAATCAGGGACCAGGCAGATTTGCTGAAGTTTGCAGCTTCCTGCTGGTCCACACAACCTCAGGTGATGCTCCCAGCCCCAGCCGGTGTCAGTGGCCACAGCTCTCGCTGAACTTGCCCCACATGTGAGGATTTGGGTTTTCTGAAATTACTCCCACTTTTTATGCTGCCTTAACATAGCTCCCAACAACTCCTTTCCCTTCATATAAAAAAAGGTGTTGTGGTTTTGCCCAAAAAATTGTTTTGTCGTGTGGCTCATCAGCTCCAGAACATGAATTCCACCTCTCCCAACCAAGAGAACCACTGAAAAGTTATTTCTTTCAAAAACAGGAAAATAAATAGAGGAATTATTAAAAAAAAAAAAAAAAATTAAAAAAAGGAGAGAGCAGGGACATGATGTATATAAGAAAAGATTGCTCCCTGCCACCCAGACAGATACAGCACAGCAAATGAGAAAAAAGCAGATACATGTGAGCAGCCACTGGATCCCACAGCTTACTATAATTAAAGCCTATTTTATTTTGCTTAATGGACAATTTGCCCTTAGCTTGGCCAAGGAGCACTTTGAAGATAAGTTCTGGCCTTAGCCAAGAAGATCCCAAATGTTTTTTAAAGAAAAAAAAAAAAAGACAAAAAAAAAAAAAAAAAGGAGAGACAAATACAAGCAAATTCATTTGGCCAAAAAAAAAAAAGAATCCTGTAATGATAGACCAGTTACCTGAAAACCACTTTTTTTATGCAAAGTGCCACCTGAGCTGACAATTAAATTGTAGGGCATGAGAGGTGGGACACAACCACTTTATTCAAGTAATTTTGCTTCTCTCTAGCCCAATCTGTGTTTGGGTTGCAATGGGTACAACAAGCTGGAAATGTGTGTTTTACCAGCAGATGGTGAGGCTTTATCTGCACAAGATTGTGCCATTTTGCCTGAAAGGCAGGAAACTGCTAACTTGTTTTGAATTAAAACCACTTTGCAGTTAAGGAATAAACTTGCCAACTCCCTCTGAAATCTGACAGATGATGATGCATCAGACATTTCAGTGAGGCAGATCAAAAAGCTTCCTCAAGGTCTCTATTCAGGAGCAGAACCTCCAATACTGTGATTTAGGAGTGGGCCTATTTCTATTTTATTAGGATAATTTTTCTTGTCCTAAAAGTTGATTTGGTTTTTTTTTTTTTTACAAAACGCAGGCAAACTCAATGCCAACATGGACAAAATTCATGTGGGCCGAGAAAATTTAAACACTATTTCTTGCTTTCTCACTGAATTTGACTGTATTCACTTCATTATTCAAGACACCAAGATTTTCCTTCAGGAGGTCTGAGAGCCAGAGCGTGAATTTACCTGATCACTTTTCATCTTTTCCAAAATTTGCTTACTGGCGCTATTTTTCCATGTTGAACATAAATTCCAGTTGAAGCACAAAAAATATGTGCACAGGAATAGAGGGGTTTTGGGGTTCTTTTTCTGACTGCTGCTGCTGGGAAAAATCTGCTGCTTTGATAAATTGTTAACAGAGAATATTTTCTATAGGGGTGAAAAAGGAAGAATTCCAAGGTATCAAAAGTGGCTTAGTCCACTATTAGGCAATAAACAGTCTTTTTCAGAAGGGCTGAGATCTTGTCAAAGCTACTTTAAGTTCAGTGTAAATTTCCCAATAAGAACCTTAATTCTGTATTCTCATTTACATGCTTTGCCCAAATATCATGTTTAATGGTGGCTGGTTCTTCGGCCTCAGTTTGAGATGGAAAAACACAACTTGACAGGGGCTGAAAATGTCAAAAAAATTAATAATTTCCTTCCATTGAGCCCTCTGATTGGAAAACATATTAGGTACAAATTAAAAAAAAAGTATTTTATCCCTTTTCTTAAAATTGCCAATAAAATATCTGTCAAAAGAGTTGCTGTCAGTGTGCTGCATATTTCTGTTGGTTTCCTTGTGTTGGTGGGAAATAAGTACCAAAGTAATATAAACCTTTTTCTGTGTCTGCAGTAGTGGAGGCTGTGTTTCAAGTTCTAGGGGCTTGTTTTGGTTCAGAAGGAAAATTAATGTGAAAGAGAAACTTGTCACCCACAGCACATCTTGACGTTGTTGTTGTTCTTGTTAATTTGCTTTTTCTTTTAAGTACATGAAGCATTAGAATTGTTAGGGGTTTATTTTTAATCCATATAACCTCATAAAGCCATGCAAGCATGATTTTTTTGATTGGCCCAAGATGTTATTGGAGAAACTTCAAATAAGTATCAAGATAAAGATGAATGTGCACCACTTGTAGCTGCACAATCACTCTTCTGATCATATCTCCAAGAAAACTGACATCAGGGGGATTCCCAGCACACTTGACAAATTTTCCCCCATGCCAGAAGTGTTGAATAGAATTGTGGATAGACAATATTTTTTTGGAGAGTGCATAGAGTTGGGAAAAAAATTTAGAAACAGCTGAATACACATGCGCCCTGATACAAAAACCACATCAAGGCTATTTAAATTCTGGCTATAGGCAAGAGTCGCCTCTAAACTTAGAAATTCAATTTAGAACCTGAGTGTTGGTGTAATAGTGCTGATTTTTATGATCACAAATTATGCTAATGTGTTTAAAGCCTTCACAAAATCTGCTTACCTGCACATACATAAAGGATGCAAATTTTCTACCTGCATAGTATTTAAATTCACTTGAAATTTAGAACATCATCAGGAAAATAGATTGGATACATATATTTAATTATGTTAGCATTCCTATTAATTACTAGAAAAATAATAAATCACTGTAACAACAAGAGTGGTTAGAAAGTATGAGAAGTAAGTTAAAAGCCAGACAAAAAGGAACAAATGAGGCAGCTGCTCAGAACCTGGGGTCCAGAAACCGTATGGAATAAGTTATGAGGAAAATCTATTGAAGCAATGAACAGAAATGATTTCAAGAGACACCTAAATTGTTTCCAAAGGAAGAGACAGAGGGAAGTTGTTAAAAATGAAAGAAAAATAAGGTGGGGAAAAATGATCAATCAAAGCAGAAATCTGTTGGACAGATGGTACCACTGTGTTCCTAGAATATATTAATTTCTAAAAATTGAAAATTACAGTAAAAATATAATGCCCATTTGGTCAGTGGCCTGAATTTAAAAAAAAACAAAACAAGATGTCAGCACTAATTTTAATTTTCTCAAATTCATAGAAGCATAACATAGTTTGGATTGGGACGGTCCATGGGCAGGGACACCTTCCACTAGACCAGGGTGATTACTCAGTGGCACAACAACTCAGTTTCTGGAATATATAAGCATTATATATTATCTTATATATATTTATCTTATTTTACACCTGGTGTCTGGGATCACCAGTGGATGCTTTGGTACCCCAAATGGCCCAAGCCACCAATGAGGCAACAGAAACCTTCACCACCATTTCCCACCCCTCTTTGCTGTCAGCTGCCACACACAGCCATGTCCCCAAGAGATGTCTCATTTATAAGCCATTTCAGAGCACTTTTAGGCTCCAGTTGTTTACAAGAAATGGCAATAAGTGAAGCTTGCCTTGCCCCAGGTGTCTTTCTACACCAGCTGCAGCCACATGGTCTGCAGCAACAACAGGTGTGTCCAGATGCTCTGTGATTTAAAAGTTCACTACTGGAAGGGAACATAATAGCCAGTTTGGGCTTTTTCTTGATGTAATGTTCTTCAGTGGGTGTTCAACAGCAAATAAATCACTTGTTCCTCCTGCAGAAGAGATTACTTAAAATGGGGAGAGTTTGATCATTTCCTATGTCCATCAGCTCTTTGATTTAGGTTCATTGATGGTGGGTGAAGATGTTTTCCCTCTCCTTCTGCTGATTTTCCTTTTTGTTTTAAGTCAGGAGGTATCAACAGCATCTTGAAATTTTATGTCTGAATTATGGGTTACAGGCCTCCTGAACCAGATAAGGATGGCTGCTGCAGAGCCACCCCACAGGCCAGGCTCCAGAAATACTTGTGAGGCTCCTCTGTGCACCCCAGAGACTCAGCAAAAGCAAGAGCTTGAATGCCAGAACATCACCCAAAAATGCATCCTGGTGAGTGACGAAAATTGCCACACATGGCCTTGAGCAAGGCAAGAAGATCACAAACCAGCTCCAGCAGAAACCCTTAAACTACCACAGTCTCAGATTTTTGAGTATTTCTATTTGAAACCTTAGAGAGTTCCCACACATACAACAACAGGAACTAAGAACAAGACCTCAGAGCTAAACCACAAAATATTAGGTATCCCAAAATGAATTTACTGACTGTTTTCTTAGGTCCAGTTTTAGCGACGGGGGGGGTTTTTTGGCTGGAGGTTTTTTTTTTGTTTGTTGTGGGGGTTTTTTTGGTTTTTTAGGTTGGTTTTTTTTTTTTTGTGCAGCTTCCCTCATAGCTAGTGGGAATTTGGTAAGTCACCACAAAAAGAAATGAGTGATTTAAACTCAAAGGCATCTTACCAGTGGGCTACCATCAGTCCAGCGGAAGTCACGCTCAAACATCTTGTCATTGAGGCCAATCCACTGGTAGTCATGGCCAATACCTAGGGAACCAGAAGGGCATTTTTATTAACCTTCCCATAAATGGAAGAGATTTCAACAAAGAAAATAATTTTATGCTGAATGAATCAGACATCCTGTTCTTAAGATTATTCTGCACTTTGTGCTAATGACTGGTTTAAAGGCTCTTTTTCAGCTTTTTGGTTTTAATTTGGGATGTGTATAAAAATGCAGATTCTCATTTAAGAGTTTTAAATGACCCTGTCTCTTCACTCCCAGTGATATCTACTAAGGCAAAGAAAATATATGATGGGAAGAAAAGAAAAAAATTTAAAATCCCATATTCTAATTTACAATTTTTCAAGTTTTGGTTGGGCTGTGACCAGTGTTGTCTAAATTTTACAATACAACACAGTAGCTATCTCTTTATGCCTAACTATTGACTTAATATATCATATACACAAAATGCATTAAGTCACCAGAAAAACAAAATGTTTCAAAAAGCTTCAATGCCAAAACAAAAGTTCTTGTTCTCATCCCTCCCCCCAAAAAGTCTTTTCTACTTAACAAATTATAACTTAATAGTGATAGAGAACTTGTATTAACTGCAGAAGTAAACATTTATAACACAAAGCACGCCTTTTATTTAACATTTTAAAGCATGTTTTAAGTTGGAGATGTAAAAGCTGAGTGGCGAGGAGGAGATCTCACCATCTCTGAACCCTCAGCGATCTCTCTTGTTTAGAGTCACAGAATATGCTGAGCTGGATGGGACCCACAGGGATGATCAGTGCAGCCCCTGGCCCTGCACAGACACCCCAGCAATCCCACCCTGCACATCCCTGAAGAATTTTCTAAATGCTTCTGGAGCTCTGGCAGCAAATGCTTTGTCTTTGCTTCCTGGAGCAGAGGCTTTGCCTCAAATGTGCTTGAACAAAGCGCTGTATGTTTTAAATTTGTTAAATAGCTCTTTGGCAGAATTGAATCCACCAATCATCAGATGTTTTTCCAACACCACACAGGCAACATTGAAGGAAATCCTTTCGTTTTATTCAGAAACTAGAGCCTCAGGGCCATGCCCATTCCTTGGGGAGCCTGGGCAGTGCCCAGCACCCTGTGGGGGAAGAACCTTTGCCTACAATCCAACCTAAAGCTGCCCTGACACAATTTCAGGCCATTCCCTCAGGTTCTGTTCCTGTCACAGGGAGCAGAGGGCAGAGATGCCCCTCAGAGGATGTTGGACACCACAATGAGGTCTGACCTCAGTTTGAGCCATCCAAGTGACCTCAGCTCCTGTCTAGACCCTTCCCCATCTCCACGCCCCTCCTTTGGACATTCCCTGACCCCTCCCACCACATCTCCCCGGTGTGGTGGCACCCGAGATGTGAGGCAGAGGAGCCCCGTGGGTACGCACGGTTGACAAAGATCTGCTCCTCGTGGGACAGGATGCTGGTCAGGTGTGCTCCCTGCAGGCGGCATTCCCGCTCCGCCGTGTCCCACGTGCGCCGGTGCGCGAAGTACTTGTAGCACTGCCCCTGGAACTTGTGCCAGCCGTAGTCACAGGTCTCCGTGTCTGCAGAAAACAGACAAAGCACATCCCTGTCAGTGCACCAAAACCGGGCAATTTTGATCAACGGACCAAAATGAGGCACATTTGGCCAATGAACCAAAACCAGGCACGTTTGATCAATCAATCAACACCTGGAACGTTTGGTCAATGCACCAAAACCAGGCACGTTTGATCAATCAACCAAAACCAGGCAGGTTTGATCAGTGCATCAAACCCAGGCACAGCAATGGATTTTCTGTGGCACAAAGCTTCAAGAAAAACCCATATCTGACAAGGTATGCAAAATCAAGCACTCATCATGTGAACCTCATTTTCAGGTAGTTCTGCTTACCCAGTCTCAGTACTCTCATCCTTGAGAGTGTTTACCCACTTCCAGCACAAACTGCAAGACTATTACTGATCTAAGACATGTAATTGCACTTGGAAACTTTGTGGGTTTTCACTGATTGAATTAAGCTGAATCTGAGCAATTTCAGGAGGATATATTCATCCGTAACCTTGGATGGATGAAATGCCTGGATGTTGGACTACAGTGAACGTACATTTCATTAGTTTTCTGAGCCTGTATGTGGGGATGGGAATTTTTACTTGCAAGGACAAATGGCACTTCAAGTCACTGTACTAATTAAAGTTTGGAAGAAACTGATATCTAAAAATTGTATGAAGGGAAATTACTGTGATTGTTCAGTCTGCAGAAGCAAAGCTCCAATTTTATCTTTCTGAGCTCATGCCTCCAAATCCTCCCCCAAAACCCATCTTTCTTGATGAAGTCAACTTTAAGCATCAATTTGTTAGGAGGTTTGCAAAGCTGAAGTACAAAGTAATGAAATTGCACGTTGTCTGTGCTTGCATGAGGCATGGTGCTGATAAGAATGCATCACAGCGAGCATTCACATCAGCCACTATATCCTTTCAGCTCAAAGAGAAATAAACACAAGCCTTGGAACAGGAACAACCCATAGATTTGATGTTAATTATTCTGTCAAGGTTAGGCAGCTGTAAACAGAATAGATGGCAAAAACCACCAAGAATTTCCGTTCCAAGTTTGCTTCTGCAGGGGGGAATCACAGAAAGAAAAATCAGCATTAATAAGATGGGCAAAACAAGTGTGATGTCTGAATGTGTGATGTCTGAGCTGTGCCTGAGGATGGGAAGAGCCTGCCAGTGATAAGAGGGAATTTTAGGGAGGAGTGGAAGAAACAACAGGGGTAAGACAGGGAGTTTCGAGCCCTGATGGATGCAATGGCACCATAAAGGACATTTCAGCACAAGACTACAGCATGTTACAGCCACAGCTATCCCAGCTAGCATGGGATGGCTCACCCTGAGGGGCCTCAGGATGCTGAGGAACAGAAACACAAGGTCTGGTCTCCCACCCCACCAGCCCACCAGGAATCAGCCACTTCCCACCAAATTTTATCAGCCCCCTGAGCAAAACGGGGTCTGGAGCTAACTGTTCCATCTTTTCCAGAGTTATGGAGATGTTCTGGGGTGGAAACTGGGTTTCTCATTTTCAGTAAGTCAATGCAGTCAGTGGTCAATAACACTTTTGGCTAAAAAAGGCTCTTTTTGCCTGAGTACAGAAACAGCCAAATATTGCAGTACATGGCAAGAGCTGATGGCTGCAAATACCTTAGCTAAGGGATTACTTAGGTTTGAGCTGCTACCACCACGTAAAAAACGGTTTTTCACAGCACAGGTTCTTAATTCACAGCAGGAAGAAGCCATTTCCGTCCTGACACACCAAATTATCTATTAAAAAAAAAAAGGGGTTTAAATCCCCCCTACACAAACTAGATTTTACATGTACATAAATGGATTTCAAAGTACAAACAAAATGTGGCAAAGCCACGTCAGAAGCTTATCAGAATTTCTCTGACACTAAAAATGCAGTCATTGTCTTAGGAGTCTGATATCAAAATAGTTTCCCAAAAGTCATCAGTATTGACATAAATGTACCAAATGCAAAGACATAATCAAGCTGATTGTGTCCCTTCTATTTCCAGGAAGTTGAACTGTAGAAAGCTGCTTGTGCCTTGAGTCATCCAAGCTATGAAAAAAGGAATGTAATCTACATAACCAAATTGTTAGTTTTTTTGATCTTTTCCCTCTTTGTATTCTGTGTGAGGTGCAGGCTGCAGACACAGCTTTAATCTCTGGCATCTAGGTAATTTTTAAAGTTTAGTCTGCCTTGGGCTTTCTAGAACATTTGTTTAACCACACAAGGCTGACTAACAGACCTATGTCCTTTGTGAAGGCACTTAAGATTTTATTATTTATCATGTTCAGGGACTCCTTTGTCCCACAGGAAACAAGTCAGATAATAACAAGGAGCTGAGAAAAACGTGGCCAGAGAGGATTTCCAGGCTATTCTAATCAAACCTTCCCTGGCCTCTGCTAGGGAAGAAGTGAAGGATTTGAAAGAAGATCTGCTGAAAGGCACATTGGGGAGGCAAAGGAGCTTGAAAATACAAAACTGAGATGACTGTGTTTACTAAGTTAGATATAATGGCCTGAGCATGAATTTTAGCACAGTTTCTCTTTTTACAAAACATCACACAATTTCTCTTCTCAAGGAAAAAGGTGCCAAACACGGAGAAAATGGAAAAGTTAAGTAACTTCTGCACTTGTGTGTATCTCAAATCTTAAAAAAAAAAAAACCCAAAAAAATCCCAAAACAAACCAGAACTGATGGCCATAAAATACATGATAGCTGGTAAATTTTAGATGCTGGTAAAGAGGATTTTTTTGTTTGGGGCTGAGGGAGTGGTTGGGGATTCTGGGGTTTGTTTTTTTTTTAGGGATTTTGCTTTTGATGTTTTGTTGCTGTTGGCATTTTTGGGGGCTGGTTTGTTTTTTTTAAGAGGAGAGGTTGATAAGAAGAGGGAAAAAACATATAGGAAAAGGAAGATCCAAGATGGTAGAGGATGAAAAATGCAAACCAGGCAAGTAAAACTGTGGAGAGTTTCATCTTTGCAAACACTGAGTTTGATGCTCAGTGTGCAGCCCTTATTCAATTATGAAAGTTGAAAGGGTAACAAAAAGGTAAAAGTGTTCCATATGGGTATAACTTCTCAGTGCCTTTACTGAACCAGTAGACACTAATTGCAGGTAAATTTTCTGACCCAACCACAGTGAACAGAGTAGGTGCAAGCACTTATTGAATGCAATACTTCACATTCATTGTGTACCCAGTCACAGACTTCTGTAACCTTACTCCAGCATGTGATGGAAGGACTGATACACTGCTCACCATATTTGTGGTATTTTAAAACTCATCCAGAGTTTATGACAATTTACAGGGGTTTCCAGTGGTGTGTGCAAGGAGTTACTCTCACAGCTTCTGTTCTCTGTAACTAGTTGAACATGTGTAACCATATCCCTTAACACTGTATTAAAAAATTGTTCTCGGTAGGTTTGATACATAGGGACTGTTTTTTCAATGCTGCTGTCAATAGGTCCATTGTCTTTAAAGAAATTCCAGAAGAGGCTTAAAGGAAATAAAAGCTGACACAGGTACCAGAACACAATGAAAGTCTAATTCAGCTGTGAATTTTATCAGTGACTGTCTGCCTTCAGCTAATGAGAAAATGCTGGAGGACCACTTAGCCCACACATCTCGAGGAGAAACCCATTTCTCTAGTAAATATCCAAAATAATCCCTTTTCAGCTGATAGACATCAGTAAGAGACCATCTGTTTTCAGAAAATACCTTTTCCCTGAGCCCTTCTCAACTACTTCAACCCCAACCAAGCAAGCTATGGGAACAAAGAGAATTAAGTGAGACCAGAGCAATTACAGACATTGAAACAATGAACTTGGCTTCTAAGAACACATGACTCCTGATAGGGTGGTTAAAACCCACAGTTGTTTTGTTTTCAGAACCTGGAAGAGAGCAGCTGGTTGAATTATCCCATGGAGGCGCATCCTGTTACAAACACACGTGTGCCATTTTTGCACACATGTCCAGATGCAAACAAGCCAAACTTAGGCTTAAAGCATTCCTTGAGCGCAGGTAGACACCAGTTAGAGCAGAAAAAGGAGAAAAAGAAAAGGAAACTCAAGCCAGCCAAGGAAGGAAGAGGAAAATCCACAGAGGTGTTCATCCAGTTCTCATAAAGAGAACTCACCCTTAAAATTGAGGTTCAAATTGCAAGTCTCTGCCATTTCCTGAGAGTTGTCATAGGGGCTTTTCACAAAGGGATGACAATGGAAAGACTGATGGCTCTCCCAGAATAAAACTCACACCAAGATTTACTGTAATCTCCTGTCACTCTTTGGCAAAGTGTTCTGGGGATATTTATGAATTTTTAAAGGGCGATGTTCAAATGTCAGAAAGTGACAAGCAGAATATGCATCTTTCCTTTGAAAAGACACAAAGGTGGTGGGCAAATGAGGATGGCGTCCCTTTTAATCTCACCTGCACCAGAAGTGATGCTGTCTTAACTGAGCTAACAATATAGCTTAAAGGCAAACTTTTGAGGGAACTTTCAGCTGCACTATTTCTAACATCTGACAAATTCAGCTCACTTCAGGAAGATGTTCCCGGGCTCAGATTGCTGAACTCTTTCCACCTGGCAAGAGGAAGGGCTGTCAAGGAGCCAGTTCCAGCTCCCTGAGTCTCAGGACTGATTTGCCTCAGCCTGGATTAGATCACCCAGAAGGTTCTTATAACTTCACCACCTGCCAGAGCTCCCTGGCGTGCAGCTGTGCTGTCTCCTGGTAGCATCCCCTCCAAATGCTGACACAAGCATGATACCCCTGTTGAAGATCCCTTAGTCCAGAGCAGTCCCACGGGGGCATTTGGTGAAATTCTGAGCTCTGCTCTTCCTTCTGCACCAATGGAGTGGGTGCAGATGTGGTGACCTCCTACTCTGAGCTTCATTTACAAAGGCAGTGCATGCTCCCTGCTCCCATTCCCTCCCACGGCATTTTGAATGCTCAGCACTGTGCCTAAGAAATCCCTTCAGCCTGATTTTTTTTTTCTTTAAGCTTTCTAAAATGAATAGTATATTTGAAATTAAAAAAAAAAAGAAAAGAAAAGAAGTAATGAAATATAATCTCGGTGTGCTGAGCTCCACCTTTCCTGTGGCACCAAGGTGCATATTCTGTCGTCCTGGCTGGTCTTTAAATCTAGTGAGGTCAGGACTGATGCCTTGAAATAAAGCCTGCTTGCCAGACAACCATGTCTGAATTGCCAACACAGTTTTATTTTGTCTGGTGGAGTGGAAATTTGGCACTAAAACCTTTTCCCAAGTCCCAAACCACTGCAGGACTTTAAGTGGAGGAAATTTAAATTCCAAAGCTGAGAGAGCACAGCTCTGGTTCTGATTGACAAACTAGGAAATGTTCCCATTAACTACCTAAAATGCACTCTCAGGTTGGTCATAAAAAGCAGCTTAAAGCTACCATGGCACTCAGAGCCACTCACTGCTATGGATTTGCTGGAATGAAGGGGAGGAGGAAGAGAGTGAGAACATTTATTTCTTTTGGTGTGAAAACACTGTCAATTTTTACTTTGGAGGCAAGATTCAGAAAGCCTTCTCAAGTTACAAGGTTAACCAGACTGCTGAAAAGGTTAAACAGTAAAAATGCTGGAGCTGATCAGCTCTGAGATTTTTCATCTCTAACAAACTGATCTCTACAGGTTGAGCTGGAAGAGTTTGCAAACTACTCTTCGCTGAAGCTGAGAAACAAAATGAAAATACACAATATTAATTAAACAAATACAAAGTTTTAGTTCATTCACCTGTAACCAAAATCATTCAGCTGAAGGAAAAGAAAAAAATACTTTCATAAGTTTAGCAAGCACCATTTCTTTTTCATTTCTTTTTCCCACGGAAATGCCTTCATTAATTTTATTGACAGAACAAATCTTGCTGCCCTATTCCTCCTCCCACATATTGAGTAAGAATTTTGCACTGCAAATGTTTCCTGTAAATGCTGTGGGGTTTCTTGCAGGCAATTTTCTAATAACTACAGGCACTTGGATATTCAATCTTATTTCAGTTTTCCAGCTTAGAAAGCCTTTTACAATCTCCTAGTAATGATAATCCAACACCTACTTTTCCTAAAATAATCCCAGAACAAATAATTTTGAAAATTGTAGGATGAAGCTGTGAAACCTATGGTCTCCAGTTGAGGAAGATATAATCTGTCTTAGTCACTGAATTATTCCTACATCTCATTGATGCTTTTTGGAGGTGATGGGCTCTGTTACACCACGTGTAATTTTTTAAGCCACAAAGTAACACTGCTCCCACTCATTAAGCTTCACTACAGTGATGAGAGAGCCTCGTTACGTGTCTTCCCAGAAGTTTAATGCAGTATAAGCAAGCAGGCTTGGCGCCACCTGAAAACTGTTGCTGAAAAGCCATTGTTTTGACATAGAAATTGCCCCATATATTTTGTACATGGCTTCCACTCCGGTTAGCATGTGCAAAGTGAGAGATGGGAAAAAAACCTGAACCACAAGTCAGGGAAATCCAAAGAAACTTAGGAGCTCTCCTCACCACAAGTGGCTTCCTGCAGATTTTTGTTGTTTTCTTCCACCTTCTCATTTTTAGGAGGCCTTGCCCTGTTACCCCAGAAGGATTTGGGGCTGGAAATGAGTTTCCAGCAGCAGAGGTGAGGGAACAGCCCTTACCTTGCTCACAGAGAGCCCCGATATAGCTGGGCAGGCACAGGCAGGTGAAGGTGTTGAGACTGTCGATGCACGTGGCTCCGTTCCGGCACGGGTTGGACTGGCATTCATCGATATCTGCAGCAGAAAATAAAAGTGGTTTCATCACCCACCCAACTCCCAGGAGGGAAATGCTTTGCAGCCTCAGTCAGGCTGGTGACTGGGACCAGTTTAGAGCAGAAGAAGGAAGTACTGCAAAAGATCCCAGTGGTGGCTGTGTGGATGAGAAAGAGGAATGCCATGCAGCTTTCTCCTCGTGGAAAATCTGACTTGTGTGCGTGACCCCGGCACAACTAAAATTCCCATTAACCACCAGGGACCTCGAATATCTTCATGAAACTCAAATATTGGAAGTCTTATCGTGTAGCATTAAACAGACTGCTAATTTCAGTCTGCTCTGGAATCTTCTTGGTTTGCAGTTCTCATTTCTTTCTTGTCTAATCTTATTGAGATAAGGACAAAACATCATAGCATTCATGGATTTGCACAGTAAACAAATAATGTGTCTGTCCCTGCCTCCTCTAGCTGCTAAAATACCTTGTCTTCACCTTCTAATTGGAGCACAACTTCATTTTATATAATTATTTTCAGCACGGGTTGCTTTTGCAGAGGTTATAAGGTAGTGTGTCTCTTCATAAAGATTATTTGAAGTTTCCTTATTAATGCTTTTCCTCTGAAAAAATGACAGTATAAACTTCAACACAGATTTTGCAAACATCTCCATTCAAAAATGAACTTCTGGTTGTGGTTCACTCATTAAAATATAAGAGAGAAGCTGACATATCTACAAACAAACAAACAAACAACTGGGAATAATTGCTACATCATGTAGAAGGCTTAAAAATATATATATATTTCTATTTTAGAATATGCTCTGGTCAAATTTTATGCTAGATTTTACTTGTTCCAGTCGTTTGGCTGGCTTTCTAGAAGGAAAATTGGTTATTTTGAACCACACAGGTGAGTCTTTTGAAATCTACAGTTACAGGAGGTGCAAAATGTCACAGACAACTGGAAGAGGTTCCTCAGCTGAAATTGTTACCAAAATACTAATTTGTACCAAAGATGCATAGGATTATGCAATATCTGAAATTTCCTGCAAAAGTTTTTAAGTTTGTGTTCAATTCTCAGCTTCCCATTCACATTTTGGAATATTTGGTCTTACCAGACTTTCAAATAACTATGGGAAGCTCTTAGGGAAGTATACCAAATATTAATGTCTAATTTTTTTTTTAATTTGGTGGGTTTTTGAACTCAATGCTGTATAATCCAGCTCCTGCAGTTCATTTACAGTTTTCTTAACCCCTGTGTGTGGGCACAAATCTGTGCACTTTATGGGGTGAGGGAAAAGAGGAGAGACAATGGGGAACTCTCCATTTAATTGTCCCAAAGTAAGGCCTCGGTGTAGGATTTTTCAGGTGTCCATGCAGCCTTCAACTTTAAAGCACACCAGATCTCATGTACAAGAGCTTTAAATTCGAGTTAATCAGCAGCCAGGTGGCACCAGTTTACCTAATTCACACTGCTCCCCGTTGAAACCTGGCAGGCAGGTACAGATGTAGAAGGAACCACGTGGATAGCAGGTACCACCATTGAGGCAGGGGCTGCTCTTGCACGGATCTTGACCTGTTGAACAAGTAGGAAAAGGAATTTGACACCATGGTTTCAAGGAAATGGTGTATTTTTGATTTTCAGGAGGAAAAAAAAAATCTTTCTTCATTGCTGCATTGGCTTTACTGTAGCTACAGAAACTCTATTATATACTCAACTACTCAAAATAAGATTTATAAAACAGTAAAGCTGGTCTTCAGGCATCACTGCTTTCAACTTGCACAACAATATAGCATTTACTGTGAACAACATAAAATACTCTTGGAATTACTTTTTTTTCCACAGCAATTTGTACTATATTTGGCAGTCATGATACTCTGTTGAGGATTTAGTTTGCATGACATGACAATTAATTGTAGCTGAAAACAGTTAAACATATGCAAAATGAATGGAATATGCTTTTTTCTTGAACAGGGTTAGTTTATGCAGAATGACAGGGTACACAGAACATACTGACTGGCTGCTTATATTCAATCAATCAAACCCCACAAAGTCTTATTTCTTTTGTCACATGTGTGCTTCCCACCTGCCTTTCTTAAAAATACATTTAAAGAATACAAACAAAGGCTCTGAATACGTTTGACTCTGGACTGAACATAAAGATAAAAACTTACCTGCTGTGAAATCCTCAGTTGTTACAGGAGTTAGTGTTTAAATATCATTTCCTTGAAGAGCTTTATGCCTTCCAGTGATGTTTATTTCCACTGAGTTTAGATACCTGGGTATTTGCATTTGATTTCATGCCTAGGAGCACTCACTCACACAGACAAGTCAACACTAAACCGTTTCTAAGAGTTAGTTTCTCACAGTGAGAGGGGAATCCTGAAGACAGCCCTTCTGATATGCAAAAATAAAGCCCTGGTTTTGAAAACTTACAAAATGGATAAAAGAGTTCTGTAAATCAGAGGCATAAGAAACATTAAGATTTTTTTGGTCATGTTTTCCCAAAACAATCTGACTAGGATTTATGACCAAAAAATAAAAAAAATTAAGAGTATATATTTTACTCTTCCAAATTAGAGCTGCAAAGTCTTCTTATAGAACCAAGTTCCCTTGCCAAGAACCAAGGCATGGGAATGTAGAAGGTCCAGCTGAAATCCTCCAAAAGAAAATCCTATGTGCAAAAGTTTAGGATTGTAATTAAGTAATTAAGGTTTTCACTTTGGAGGTTTTGGAAAGGATTTTATCCCATCCATTCAATAGGGTGCTTGTTTTAGAACTGCTTCACTGAAAGTCACAAATGTAGGGCTCTGTTAAGCACCTTAATGGTGGTCTTTGTGTGTTTGCTGTCTATTTATCCTTCTACAGACTGGATATTTCAGTAAACATTTTTAAATTAGCAGCTACCTGGATTATTTGAGGAAAAATAATAGTAAACCTATAAAATCAGACCATTCCAGTTCTTCCCTCAGCTGTGTCTAGACAAAATATGAATTGAAATAATACTACTGGCATTATCCACACATTTGATGAAGTGGTTCCCAAGACCATCATGGAAAGCAAAATACTGTGGCAAATGATGTCTAACAAAAAGTTCTGTAATTTTTAAGAGACTGACAGTGCATCAACCACTTAAAGCTACAGACAGGCTGAAAAGAAGATCTAGGTTTTCTCTTGTGTTGAATGCAATCTTGTAGGCCAAGAGAAGTTCAATTTTATAGAAAATTCTGATCCTAAAATTTGCACTGTTGCTTTCTAAGTCAACTGCAAGATGCTAAAATCAACCCTTCATAGAAACCAAATGTGTAAGAACTATCACCACGCTCACAAGAAAAACCATCAGATAAAATCTTCTACTGGAAATTGGCAAATGAAGTGACCCCAGCCGATCTCCCTTCCACAACCAATGTTGCCTTCCTGTCTTTTAGAACTGGCTGGTTACCTCCAGTCTGATCCAGAGCTCCACGATGCAAACACCGATGGAAAGTCACTGGGCTTTGGTTTTTGGCACAACCCCCCCCCCCCCCCCGCCATCCTCATCCATATTGTAGGGGCCACAACCAGGCTGATTTCTCAGGTGGAGGGTGACGAGGTCTGTTGTCATTTCACGCGGAGCTCTGATTGTCACACCTCTCACCAGAGCCCAGGCAACACCTTCAGATGTACCACAACACACATAACATGACAGGGATCATATTTGGGAAGTTACCTGGAATTTGCACTGCTGTGCCTTCAACTGAACCCACACTGGTGCCAATCATGAAATCTGATCCGTTCGTGACTTCCGGAAAGGAAAATGATGAAGTCACGGCTTCCACAGTGTTTGGCTCCTCAGAGCTCAGTGTTGATGGCTCGTTTTGGTAGGGACTGTTTCCAGGGGCAGTGCTGTTTATTGCAATGTTAGAAGAGATGGTTGTGATCTCCCCCTGACCAAACAAAGCCGCCTGTGTTTCTGTGCTTCCATCCAAAAGCTGGGAAGGTGAAGTTAGCATTGTAACTGCTTCCTGGCCAGGTTTAAATCCTTTGCTTTCGATGGTGTTGGGTGAGTTTGAAACAGTTGTTGGCAGGAGCCAGGGGCTCTGTCTCTCAGTAGTCCTGTCTGCCTCTTGGTGGGGATTATTGACTCTCCCTGAGGAAGCTTCAACTTCTGTTGTGCTGACTTTTGGAATATCTGTGCTCACTCTTTCTCCAAAATTCAGAAAAGCAGTAGGCAAGACATGTATTGATGGAGAATCTCCAGAAACAGCAGCTTCTTCCTCACCAGCTAAATCAGTTGCAAGGGTTTCTGTCTCCTCTGTCCCACCTGTTAGAAGCTTACCAAACTGAGGAGTGCTTTCTGTGCTTGTGCTGTCTGAAAGAGGCTCAGGAGAAAGCTCCAGCAGAGAGGATTCTGTTGTGTCAAGAAAGTCAGTAGTGGGTGGTTTATATGTTGCTGTAATATCAGAACTAACCTCTTTGAAGATTCCTCCTGATGAATGATTGGACTGATGTGAATCGCTTGATGATGATGATGATGATGTGCTTGTAAAGATTACCTCAGGGTACTCAGATACTCTGTTTACTAAATGAACAGTTACTGAGGATTTAGGAGTTTGAGGAACAGAATAAAAACTCACTGTATCTGTTTCCTCATACTCTGCTGATGCTGATTTTGTGTTGGTGTAGACCGTGGGATGATTCCCTGCACCCTTGGTAGGTGACACAGTTGTCAGCTGGGATATAGGCCGTGTGGTGACAACACCCAACTCAAGCTTGCCAGTTGTCAAAGCCTTTTCTGGCTCACCAGTTACAAGTGGTGTAAGGGAAGGAACCACGGGCTGATTATCAGCCAGCTCTTCTTGGCCCATCCCAGAAAAGCCAGAGATTGTTTCACTTTGATCTGCTATTACTCGGCTGTTTGCTGAAGTAGTTGGCTCATAGGTGTCTTCTGTGGGGCTGGTTACAACAGGTTTAGACTCATGAGGCACTTGAGGGCTTGCCAGAGATGGCACTGTAGGAAGGAAAATGCCCATTTCAGAGAGTTCCATGGTGGTAAGAGTTTCTGTTGCAAAATTCATGTCATTCCCTGAACCCAAATCCATGTCACCTGAAGTTGGTCGGTGCCCAGAAGTCACCAACTCTCTACTTGGTGGACTGGAAGTAGTCAGAGGAAGATTATCACCAGATCCAAGTGTCTTTTCTTTGGCTATGGAAAACCTGGGAGTGGAATAATATTTCTCCCCTTCAGCTGTCATGCTATCATCATAGCCATATGTTGACTGTGTAACAGGATTTGGCATTGTCTGCACACTTATTATATCCTCAGGCATTGATTTAGAGTGATCCATGTCTATAATAGTTGTTTCTTCCGGTGGGGTTTGCAGTCGTTCTTCAATCAGGGTAATGTCACCATAAACAGAAACATTCAATATAACACTTCTTTTGTCATCAATCATGGGAATAATTTTTTCATATAACCCAGTGTCGCTTGTTAGTTCCTCTGATGAAGCTGTCTTTGGATGAGCAGCAGATGGATTTGACAAAACCTCTGTTTCTTCTGTAAAGAGGGAGACTAGTCCTGTGATTGCAGTCTGTGACGCATCTCTTGGTGCCTCTGTGGTCATAACTTTGGGATAAAGATGTCCAGAAACACTGGATGAAACATTTAGTTCTACTTTGGATACAGTGGGTATTGAGAAATGGGTAAACATATCAGGGGAAGATGAATCTGAAACACCAACCCAGCCAGATCCTTCCCCAGAGCCCTCAGGTAATACTCTGCCTGACGTTTTTGTTGTTGATGTTACAAGAGATTCCTCTGTTTCAGGACTGGGAGTTCCATTCAGTATAACAGATACAGGAGTTGTGCCACCTTTAATCAGAAAATGTGAATTTTCCTCTTGAGAAATAGCTTTAGAAGTGGGTGTTGGCTTATCTGTTTCATTTTCTCCTCTCCTATAGTCAGTTTCCTTTTCCTGTGGTTCTTCATTCGCAACAAAATAATGTGTGGTGTCTTCAATCTCTTTAGAGATGAAGATCTTGGAGCTGTCTTCTGCTAAAGCTGAGGAACTGGGGAACATGGAGGTGGGGAATGGGTCTCCAGTTTCCGGCAGCAGCTCAGCTACAGCACTTGTGACTTCTTCATTAACTTCAGCGCTTGCTGGAGTGGTTCCTCGCTCAAAGTCTTGTGTCATGTCAGTGGAAAGTTCAGGCCCCATATCTGCAGGGTGAGAAGTTTCAGGACTTGAGGTACTCTTGATTTTTTGGACAACAAATGGCACTACAGAAGGAAGAACAGCAAGGTCATCTCCTGACCCCTGTCCTGAAAACAGGGGATCACCAGTGAGCTCATTATTGGACAGATTTTCTTCCTTAGGTGTCAAGAATGTTCTGGGAATATCTTTCGTAGGGAAAATGTTTTGCACCAGCTCTTCCTCTTGCTCTATAACTGTGACTGGAGAACTTATGTATTGGCTTTCAATTGTTACAGGCTCAGTTACTCTGTCATAATTAAATGGCGAAGGTATTTTTTTAACAGGTTCAGTTTCTAATTCCTTTTCTTCCAGATAAGGACTGAGGGTTGGAACATTTAAAAATCCCAGGTGTTCATGGCTAGTCTGTGTACTTTTAAAGAATGGGTGCGTTGTTGTTTCTTCAGAAGATTCCGTAGCTTTTGGTGAAATTTCACTTGGAGTGTCTTCCATCAAAGGAATCTTCGTAGAAGAAGTTCTCACTGTCAGTTCATCAACAGTTTTCTCCTCAGTTCTCACACCCCCTGCAGTCCCCACGGAGGTTACCTCCTGCTCAGAAGTTGCGTCCTGCTCATCAGCATCTGTAGTGAAGGCAAGATCTAGAGGTGCTGCGCTGACAGCTTGTCTGTCATCCTTTTCCCATATTTCTGGTCTCCCACTAGGGACAACTGCCGTTTCTGCAAATGATCCAGTGGATGAGTCTGGTTCTCCAGATCCCTGGTCAGTAATTGAGAAATGACCTCCAAGTATTTCTTCTGTAGGTCCATTAGACATAAGTTTTGTGGTGCTGCTGTCATCTTTGAATTCTTCTCCAGAGCCATGCTCAATCAGGAAGATCTTGCCCAAGGAAGCAGTTGAAGAACCAAATTTTGCATCTTTGCTTTCCGTAGATTCAGCTACTGTATTCATACTACCAGTACCATGTGCCACCAAGCCCTCATGAGGGTTGTTACTGACCACAGATCCTGGAGATGATGTGGCCTCGCCCATTTCTGAGTCTCCAGTTTCAATTCCTGGTGCAATGTGAGATGTTATCTCTTTTATGGAACCAGATTTTATGTCAGAAGGAGCTGTGTAGTTTGGTTTTGTTTCCATGTTTTGTTGTCCTGGGTTTTTGGTACTAAACATATCCAGGGACATTTGACTTTCTACTCCAGATCCCTCTGTGAAGCTCTCTGGCCCAGTACTCAAACCTGTTACTGCAGATTCCTCTGTTATTGCATGTTTTTCGTATTCTGTTGTTACATCCTTTGATGAAGCATCATCTGTGCTGTAAATTTTTCCTTCATACATTTTGGTTTGTGTTTCAGTGACAGTTCTTAACGGGACTGAAGTCAAAGTAGTAGACTCAACGATAAAATCTATGTCTCCAGAACCTGGATCAATAAATGGGGAGCCAATACTTACCACTTTGCTTGTGGAACCCCCTGAAAATATGTCTGCTGGCTCTTCTGCTGATCCTTCATTTACAAAAAGCTTCTTCTCCCTCAAGAGAGGAATGGTCGTGACCTTTTTTATTTCAGAACTTACGGTACCTGGTACTGTTTTTCTGAGTGGCTCTTGACTTACAGTTCTGACTTCAGTTGTAGTGCTCCCAAGTTCATTCAAATCCAAATTTTCCTCTGTAGTAGTAGCTGAATTTTGGTGACCTGCATGAACAGTGGTGTGTATTTCTTTTTCATCATCAATACTCTTTTCAGTTACAGGAGAACTGGCAAACACTTTTTCTGTAATTAGCTCAGACACAGAGCTGGTGGCAACAGTTACTTGAAGACTTTGATCAAAAGCAGAATAAGGAGTACTTATGGCTCTGGGCAAAGCAGAGGTGATTCCTGAATCAGTTACAGAAAATTCTCTCAGCAGCTCTGTTCCGGAGCCCAAAGAAATGTCTTGCATTGAAAGTGTTTCTGTTACTGCTATTTCCTCTGTCACAGCTGAAGTTACAGTGATGCTATCCTTGAAATCTCCAGAGCCTTCCAGAACCATAAAAGAAGCAGCACTCATCTCAGGCTTTGCTGTATGACTTGTTTCCAGAAAGATATCAACAGGGGAATTTGCATTAAGTTTAAGAGTTGTTTTATAATGGTCTCCTGGAGCAGGGGTTGTCTTTTCTGAATTAAGGTCACTTACAACGTTGTCTACCGTAGCAGGAATAAAAACTGCCTCCAGAGAAGCAGTTACAGGAGAACTTTCCACAGTAAATGCATCAGGAGAAGATGTTATACCAGAACTTTTTTCATCATCTTCCTTTCTTGACCCTGTCACAACTTCTAAGACGGAAGTGGACAAATCAGATTCAGTGGAGCCATCTCCAGAGGATTCACTAGAAATCAAAAGCAGGTTTTTGTTAACTTTAGTAGAGCTCTCCTCAGTTCCCTGCCATGTCACGGTCTCTCTACTGTTTTGCTCATGTGAAGAAGTGGTGGCTATTGATTTATCTGTTGTAACAACTTCAGACTCCCCACTATAGACAGGTTCTAACATTGCAGCCCCTGAAGTTGGTTGTGTGACCACAAACGCCCCTATTACTTCTCCAGCTTTGCTTGGTTGCATAGTACCAGAAGCTTCAGATTCATTAATTATAAATGTGTTTGTCTCGTTGATTTGAGAAAATGTTACGTTTTTGGAATGTGCAACGCTTTCGATTTGGTCACTCCTTGCTTCCTCAGCTTTTGTGCTCTTAGGTGCACTCGTAACTTGTTGTTTCCCATTGATGAACTGCAAAGCTGGAGGAGTTGTAACATCAGTTGTATTTTCACAGTCTTCGTCTTCTTCAAACTCTGAATAGTTTGGAAAGAAAGGATCCAATATTATATATTCAGACGAATCCTGCACAGAGTCTGAAGTACAGGGTTCGGTCTGAGCTGACTCTGCATCAATGTGGGTTTCATCTATTGCATGAGGAAGCATGTGGCGATTGAACAGATCCAAAAATTCATTCACCGGGTGATCTGCAAGAAAAAGAGAGTTTTTCATAATCCCCAAGTAACAGTACACACATGAAGTACAAGCAATCCATCGGAGGAAAAATAAAAAAAAAAAAAACAAAACCAAAAAAATCTGAAATTCAACAATTTGTTGCAAATTCAGTGTGTTTTTCTGTTGACACAAAGTCAAACTCTGCCAGTGGGGTGTGTCTTTCTATTTGGAGCCTCTGCATATTGAACACATTGATTATTCAGTACTGTTGATTGCCATGTGCCCTTGGTCCCAAACCCATGCCTGAGTTACCTTCTCCTACATTTTCAGCAAAAACAAGGAATGGCCAAGATGAAAACCATTTTTCAGACCAACCTGCTGCAACTGCTTCCAGGGATTTAGACACTAACTAACCTCCACCAGTAATTGAACCTAGACAGAGCTAAGCAATGCAAAGTCTAAAATAAAACAAGACATTAAAAAACTCCCTCTGCATCTCCCTTTCCCTTTTAGTACAGAGTAATTCAAATTAATAGGAACACCATAACATCTACATCAGTCACTCTTCAGTAGACTTGGACTCTAGATTAGTGAATAAAGTCTTGCTTTACCAAGTTGCTTTTGGAATTTTGAAGTATTATGCAGCAAATTAGAACAAATATCACAGATTAAAAGGTCAACTCCCACTCAGAGGCTAACATGACCGAAGACCAGTAATTTTCTTCTGTTTACCACTAACTCTGAATTATTTACATACTCCTACAGGTTGCAAACCTCTCACAGTTTTTTTCTAGGTGGCCAGGCAGATAAAGAGGAAGAAAGAAGATTAAGAAGGCAAGACTTAGCTGAAGAAAGCCTCATTATTTCCTCCAAGATTTATGATCCCAAATCCCATAGACACTTTTTAAACTTGTCCTTTCAGCACAAACATTGCTTTGAACCTTCTGTTCCAGACAATGGAAGCTATCCTAATTAAAATGAAATTAAAAAAAAAAAAAAAAAAGGAGGATACAACAGACTCAGAAAAAAGCCCCATATTTCAAACTTGGCCAACTGACTTGAAATTGGAAACCTTGGGCTGAAATCCTACTGCATGAGTGTTTCTTTCTTCTGGATCCATGTTTATAACCATTTTGGCCAGACGGGATTACTTTCTTGCTGGTACAAACTAGAATGGCCAATAGAGTTTTGCCCACATCTGCCAGGAGAGGATCTGAGCCAATTAACAGGACTCCTGCCTTAGAGCACTGTCAGCAGCCTCTG
Source organism: Chloebia gouldiae (assembly GCA_003676055.1). Taxonomy (NCBI): domain Eukaryota; kingdom Metazoa; phylum Chordata; class Aves; order Passeriformes; family Passeridae; genus Chloebia; species Chloebia gouldiae. Next base: position 1,014,870 of record QUSF01000057.1, read on the forward strand.
CTTCCTGAAAAAATATCTGCACTACGTGACACAGCTCAACTCTTAAATCAAATCTTCCTCACTAAAACTATCTACAAGTCATAAACTAAACCATCTAAGTCATAAAACAATGAGAACTTGAGGCAAAGCACTTCATCAATTTGAAGTAATTCCCCTACCTATGAAGATAATTTAACCTCTGTAACTACTGAGTCCTCAGAGACAGAATCATCAGGTGATCATTCTGGAAAAGAATGTATTCAATCAAATTAAACTGACACAAAGCACTACGAAAGGTTTGTGATTCTTTGGCCTGGGTTGCCTTGTGTGTGCAAATTGACTTCAATTTGGTTTTGAAAAGGTCACTGCAACTCCATTGAGAATTAATGTTCTAATATCTCACGCTGTGTTTACAGCTAAACTCATGAAGTATTACTGGATCTCAGCTTTGCTAAAGCTCCAAATGAAGAATACAGAGAATAAATCACCTTCAGCATTGTTTATTTCAACTACAGTGTCAAGTTTGTACAACACTAAGCTCAGGGCTCCCAGTGCAACCAAAAAAAAAGGTTGTTTTTACCCTTGTGCCTGCTTGGCTGTTGTACATTGCCCAGAGAAGCCTGATGTTTACCATGTGTTATGACAACTCTATTAGATGGCTACAGAACTGAGGTTTCTTCTCTCTCCTTCATGTGTGCTTGTTGGGAGTTATTTTATGCAATGCTTGTAAAGAATTAATAATTTTCTCCAGTAAATTAGAAATATTTAGAAAGGCTGCCCAATGCCATGGAAGAATAAATTTTATGTAGCCATTTACTTGAGCTCTCCCAGATTTCCCTTTCAAATTTTGTGAAAAGCAGGAAATTGGTAATCTCTCCAAGACTGGCAGCATAACTTTGAGAAGCATGCCTAATAACAACCCTTTCAGAATCCATGAATTTCAGCAAAAGGCCACCCTGAGAAATACACATAGTGAGAAACCATGTCCTCATAAAAGCAGAAGTTTCAATTGAGTCCAAATTTCTCACTTTCCTTTCAAATCTGTGCATGCAGAAGCCCATGGGAATTCAGTCAGTGAGAGAGGAATGGCAAGACAGAGCTGATAGGGAGCTCTGAGAGTTTGTAATTTTTGGTAAATTCACTATAAAATAACTGCATCCACGCACAGAACCAGAGAACCCCATGCAGAAATTTGAATAGCCAGGAAAGATGTCCTGTGCTGTGTGAACAGCTGAAGGAGGGATGTGCACAAACAATCTGGTGTATGGACTGGTATGCCATAAAGATTAATTATGATTTCACACACAGCAATTAAGATGGTGAAACAAACTGTGCAGCTTTGCACAGAAATTCTACATTTAAAAAAATTATAAAGTCTGGATGGGACTGGATGGGCACCATGACTAACAAGTCCTGACCAACAGAGCAGAATTTTTGCAGCAGGGCACACCTGGGAGTCCCTCAAATTAGTAGCTCAAACTAAGTCATTGATGGTAGGCAATAAATTCAGTGAACAACATCTGTTCCAAATGCACCCAGAAGACCAATACAAATTCTTACACATGCAGAGATCTCTATCAGACCCTGCTTTTACTTTGTTAGATTTTTCAAGATCTCACTTTCCACAACAACCCACATAAAATGACCCTTAGCAAAACGTATGATATTTCTGATAATAAACTTTCAGGAGGGTATTTTATTAAATAATAAGTATCTTTGGTTTTGGTTTTTTTAAATGCTTTGGGTTTTTTTCCAAAGAAAAAAAAATAACGTGCTTTTCAGGAGATAGTAAAGAATGTTAATTGATTGGGGGTTTTATTTCTTGTTTTTAATTAGAACTTCTTTTCCTTCATACAGGTTTGATTATTCTGTGTTAGCATTCAGGTTGCTCAGGGTTAAGAGCAATGAAAAACATAACTCCTGAGATGGCAAATAATCTACATAATGATGTGGTTCATACATCCTTGTCAACTGGTATAAGACACTGGGATGAAAACCTACTATAAAATACAGATACTAGAGTTATAATTAATATAGAAGAAAAAGGCTTTATCTGTTGAACAGGTTTGTTAGACCATGAGGGCATGAACACAAACATTTGAATTAGTTTTAAACTGCCCAGATGCCACTGAGTTATGCTGCCCCTGTTTATTTCACACCCATTCCTGCTGCAGGTAAACACATATAGACCGAAGACTACTAAAAAAGAGATGGAACCAGGACTTTAAAGGGAAGGAGTTTGCTTATCAATAGCTCATGGAAAACAAGCCAAAAGTAGCCCTTTTTCAAAGAGGTGCTTTGTTATTCTGCCTCCAAGTGAAGGAAAGTGAAAACAAGTAGCTAAAAAGGAGGAAAAGCCAAGGGCTGTCTGCTCAGAGTGCCAACCCAAACAAGTCCTAGGAGAGATTTATCAACAAAGCCTCTCTTGGAGGAAAGTGATGAGGTATGCACTGGAATGGAGATGGAAAGGGTAGGTATATCCAGCCTGGAGTGTTTATTAATCCACTTAATATATCTAGATGTTCTAAACCACCTGCAAGGAGCAGGCATCTATCTCAGTAACAGCTCTTGTATGTAAGAAATGGAAATCCCTCTGGCTGCAGGGTGATTCTAGCCTGCTACTGCACATAACCACAGAGCCAGCGCCCAAGGTGTCATTAATTCTCAAGTTACAACCCTTCCAATCCGTCATGGCTGGTTCCAAACCCATGTCAGTTTTTCAGTGGGTCAAACAGAAAAGTTGCCTCCCCGTTAGTGGTGCACGAGATAACATCTGCACACATCCAAAAATGTGTAACGTGCAGTAATATTTCTTGTCTTGGGAAGACTTTTAATATTCTACAAAGAGCTTTTCCAAGACTATCTTTGAACGGGGCAGGGAGTAAAAAGCATTTTCTCTCTCAAAATCCATTAGATAAGCATCTGAAGAAGAATTAATAGGGAATTGAATAGAAAGCATATGATGTTTTCCAAACTTTCGAAACACAAAATATTTCATTCAGAAGACTTATGGTTTTGTGAAGTTGTTTTCAAAATAGGGCTCTTAACATCTAATCTGGCATCCTGCAGATAATGGAATTTCACACTTCTGCAACTTGTGCACTCTTGCTTCAGAGCCATATGCTCAGTTTTTTGTGAGCAGTAGTACAGTTCAGTCTTTTGTAGAAGGACTAGAGGTCTCATAAAGCCATGGGATTTACATAAAATGTTCCATGGGCTTTAAATCAGGCCCTATATTTTGACAAGAATACAGCTAAATAGGAAATAAAAAAATATATTTTAGTTAGAAGTCTAAACCATTTTGGACTCTGTTTTGAAAGTAGCTCACTGCATAATGTGACACTAACTCAAAATCCTTAATGTTCACTATCAAGAACCCATAACCACAAGACAGGTTTGCATGAAAAATCAAAAGAGTCTGTGTTAGTCAAATTATTTCCTGCAATGGATAAGCACAACTTTTTTGGGGTTGGCTTCAATATAATTTTATCAAGATTAAAATGTTATTAGTTATTGTTGGAGGGAGCCCAGAGGAGGCTCCAGGATGGGCAGGGGGATGCAGCAGCTCTGCTGGCAGCAAAGGCTGGCACAGCTGGCGTTGCTCACCCGGGCAGGAGAAGCTTTGGGCTGAGCTCAGGGCGGCCTCGCAGGGCCCGAAGGGGCCGCAGGAAAGATGGAGAGAGACGAGGGACAAGGGCTGCAGGGACAGGAGCCGGGGAATGGCTCCCAGCGCCCCAGGGCAGGGCTGGGTGGGAGATTGGCCATCGGGAATTGTTCCCTGGCAGGGTGGGCAGCCCTGGCACAGGTGCCCAGAGCAGCTGGGGCTGTCCCGGGATCCCTGGCAGTGCCCAAGGCCAGGCTGGACACTGGGGCTGGAGCAGCTGGGACAGTGGGAGGGGTCCCTGCCATGGCTGGGGTGGCACTGGGTGGGATTTAACTCCATCCCAACCCAAACCATTCAGTTTTCTATGGTTCTATGACGACATTGATAAAATACTTGCCTGGTTTTAATGAGCTGTTTCAAAACCCCTGCTCATTTTTGGGATGCTCATGGTGGGATCACAAACATTACCCACTAGAGAGAGCCCATGGACAGCTAAAATCCACTCTCTGCTTCACCTGGAAAACAACAAGGAGTCCTCAAAGCAGGAGAGGGTGGAGATGGTTCAAACCCTCTGGAAAACCAGTGAAGCCTCACACCCGGGTTTGGGAGAGGCTCTAGGATGAGGAAAGACTTAAACCACCTTTATGTCAAGCCCTGACTCCCCTAAACCTCAGCTCTGCCAGGAATCTGATCTGCAGGCCGCATGGATTTGAGCAGCTTTATGACCATGGCTTGCTGAAACTCTTACAGCAAGGAAAAAAATCCAAAACCTCAACGAATTCCACAGGAATGTGTCAGTTTCATTGAATATATTCTGTTTTAAAAGCATGGTGAGGAAATAAAAAAGGGATTTGAAAAGCTGTCCCCAATAAAAAAAAAAAAAAAAGAAAAAAAGAAACCTTTCTATTAAGAAGGCTGTTCTTTCCCCTTAAGATATTATATTCAAATTAGAAAAAAACCATTCCATTTTACAGAAATAAATCAATCTCATAACATATTTTGGTCTGATTTGCTTCACAGAAGAGGCTTGGTTTTCTTGGTTTTTTTAAATGTATATTGTTATTTTTGTTTAATTTTTAAAAAAATAAATAAAATATTTTGAAATACAGATATTTCCTCGTGAACCAAAATTCCACATGTCAGCCTTTGGAATATGCTAATCCTCTAACCTGTGCCATCCTGTACCATCATTATCCCACCTAAGCATGGTCAAAGTGCAACAGTGCTCCAGGCATACCCCTTCTCCACTTCAGAAAAAGGTAGGAATACTTCCAAGGAGCTGGCCTAAGGCATTAAAGAAATACGGCTACTATTATACACACCTAAGCCAAAAAAATTTTAAAAAACCAAAAAAGTCCTGAAATAATTAAATTTTTGATGCTTTTAATCCTTCTACCTCACGTTAACACGAGTATTATACATGACAAGGTCTAATAAAATCCAGGTCTTTATTACTGTTCACTCTAAATAAACAAAAGGTTTCATTTAGTTTACTTTAAAATGTTTCCCAGCTGGACATATATATTTCTAAAATTTTGTTAACTTTGGCTCCATTTAAAAATCCTTAAGGATGTAGGGCATGTTTCAATAATTTGAGGCTTGGATTGTTTGGCTTTTTTTTAACCTTCTAAATTTTATCAAAATTTATGTTTTGTTATCGCACTGAGAGTCAAAAAAGATTATTATATTACACAAATATATGTAATTTTAGCTTTCATAGAAGTCTCAGCTATTCAGGTCAACTTCTGGAAGAAAATAATTGTAAGGAGTGACTTCTGCACAGCTGGCTGGGTAGGAGTTGAAAGTAATTCAAGGTGGGTGGTCAGTCTTGCCTACTGAAATTCACTTATCCAGTCCATCTGCTTTACCATATTTGGCGTTTTTAATGAGAAACCCATGAGTATCACTTTCTGCCATGTTCCTGCCCTGCAGTCTTTTTACAGACAGGACCCTGGGCTGGAGCTGCTGGCCACAGCCAGAGGCACCTGTGGAAAGTGGATGTCACTTAGGTGGACATCTGCTCTGCAGAGGGCTCTGGGCTCACTCAGCCCTGCCAAACTCCAAAGCAGCAGGCAGGATGATGCAGAAACTGTCAGAAAGAAAGGAACCCTTTTATTATAAAAGCATATCACGGAGCCCTCTGTCAGTTCCTGGTGTTTCCTTTGTTCTTCTCCCCCACCCGACAATAAATTTGTTAAAAAGAAGCAGACTGAGTGAAATGTCAAGTTGTTAAAAATGGCAGCTTTGCCGTGTCGAGGCTGAGCCCCAGCACGGGCAGGGTACAGCTCCCTGGATAATGCCTGGATATTTGTCATGCAACATTCTGAGGGCAGTCATTCCCACTTCCTTTCTGCTCCAATATGTCACTAACAAAACACGACTCCAGCCCGTGGTGCCTCCTCCTGAGCAGTCCTGGGCGTGAGCATCCTTCCAACGACAACATTTCTCTCACTGCCTACAGAGAACACAATTCTAAAGCTCTGCAGGGCTAAACAACCCAAACCCAAACAACTGCCATGCAATAAATCATTTTCCTCCATATGGAACCCAAAACAAAGCAAGGAGTCAGACTGTATCTGACTCAGCTGGTGTGTCTGGGTGTGTGTAAAGGGAAGTCCAACTCTGCAGGAAAAGCTGGTTGGGAAAGAGCAACTGCTCACCAGAATGACTTCATCCATTATTTCATGCGTGATGTTCCATGACATGAGGTGGAAGGACTGAGATGAATGAATTTTGGGCTTTCCTGTCCCACTTCACCACTGTCCCTTTGTCACATTTATATCCTACTAACTGGGAGAACCTCCAATGTTTCTGCCATGACACAGCTGGCACAAGAAAGAACCAGTTCTGGCCCTACCAATAAGGGGAGAAGGTGTCCCCTCCACAAAGAACCAAAAATTGACTTCCCACAACATAAATTTGGGCAAAAGTCTTAAAACTACACTTAGATTCTCAGAGCATATGCCCACCCTTTGACTGCACCTGTGGCTGTTCAGGGCTGAAAGGAATGTTCTTTCCCCTCTTCCTTTTTCCAGTAATACCGAAGCACTTGGCATTAAAGGAAAAATAACAAACTTTCAGTAGACTCCTTAATGTGGCAGTTTGGGAAAAAAATAGATTGACATCATATTATTGTAGGAGTAATAAAGATTGGTTTATGTACAAGGCATGCACTAAGTTTTTCTTTCTTGATTTGTCCCATGAGAGGAATTTTATGTGGCAAAAATAAAGCCAAAAATATTTTACAGTTCAAGCTCTAAAACAGACAGTGGCGTAGAAAAAGGGGAAGGAGAGAAGGAAGGAGAGGAGGAGGGAAGGGAGTCTCTTTTTCTAAGAAGTAGAGCTATGGTGACAATTACCCCATCTGCTCTACCCCAAAATGCTCTTTTTACAGATATCTAAAAAAGTTCATTCCACTTATCATGATGATTTTCTGGCATTTTGTCTCCCACTATTTCTCATGCATTATTTCAACTACCTCATAAGCACACTTTTAATTTAATGCCTGCACAGGCCCACTGGTCATGCAGCAACCATCCAAAATCACATTCTGTAGCTGCAGTCCCTGCTCTTTTGGGGCATTATTTTGAGCTATCAGTCATGTGGCAACACACAAGCTTTTGTTCCATATTTTATCCCATAACAAATACATTTTTTAAGTTTCATTTTTCTTCATTGAAATATGACTAAAATTTTGTTTGGGGCAAATCAGTCTTGTCCTGGACCCTTCTGCATGTGCATAATTAATTGAGTTGATATAGAAGTGGCAGTGACAGCTCAAGGTACTGCAGTATCTTCATAACATCTTAAATGCAAGTGAGTTTTAGAATACATTTAGAGTGATTACATACATAGATATTGACATATGTGGCACAAGGATTTTTGCATATAGATCTGAGCCTTGTACTTTGCAAATAGTACTCAGAAGATACAGAGTGGATCGTGCAAAACTTTCATCGATTATTCTCATTATTCTCAGTATCATCCTTTACTTCTGGGGAAAAAAAAAAAAAAAGCACAAAAAAAAACCCCTGAAAATTTAAGAGAAATTATCTACAGGGATTAATAAAATTGTTTTGGTTATAAAACACCTGAAGCGGCCTAGGGATAAACCAGAGGTTCTCAGTTAAATCAGCATAAGTCTGTAAGCTCCCCTCTGCTGCGGCTGGAGTGACACAAATGTGTCTCTCTACCAGACACAATTTCAAACAGTGCTTACAGAACATGAGTGTTTGTTTAATCATAGAATCACGTAATTTTTTCTTTCAGTAACTTTTTTCATCTCAGTTTTCTTTTCTGCTTTGTTCTGCTTTCCCCTGGCAAAACTGGAACATTTGTTCTGGAAAAATATTAATTTGTTTTTAGAAACACTTGGGGTTTTTTGGAAAAGACGCTTCTGTTGGACAGTGCTTGAGAACAAAGGTTTTAAACCAACTATAGCTAAAAATAGATGCCTTGCTGTGGTAATGTTACTGCACCACTAAAAATCAGCAGAGGGAGACATATTTTTGGCTATAATCTACTGCCACATGCCACAAATTCCATCCTGTGCTAACATGATAATATTGCTGCAGAATTAATTCACACCTGACAGCCTCTGTATGTGGTCAGAATAAACTGAGAAGAAAAAAAAATATATATATATGGATCAATAAGTCAAACAATTCACCTAAAATGTGAACAAATACTTGTCTGAAGAACATTTTGAGTTAATCCTTGGTCCTGTCAGTTGGACCAAGTGTCCGCAGCATTTCCTGAGGACTCATGAATTTAACAATTCAGTATTTAACTAGACATGTGACTGGAAACTCACTACAAGCCAGAGCAGTGAATATATAATTAAGCCCAGAATCATTTTACTTACTACTTTCAAGAAAAAAAAAAGCAGTGGTTTAGAAAAAAAATCCCACAATGCAATACAATCAAAACTCTCAGTGCTACTCTGTGTACATATAGGCACATTCTTTGCTGCTATTTTGGCAAAAAAAAACCCAAAAAATTACATCAAATATGTGGAAATTCCTTTTCTAATGCCAAAAAACCTCCCACTGAAACTATGGGATTCCTGCTTGATGAGGTGCTACATGTAAAATCTGAGAATATGGTTGGAAGTTAAAAACTATTATTTCTTGTGCACTCTTTGAGCTAATGACGGGCATCCAAAAGGTAATGAAGTATAGCAGAGGTAATACCTAGGCAGGCAGGGACTACTGGAAGACACTCCTCACCAGGAATAAAATTCCAACTGCTCTTCTCCTCCTCAGGAAGTAGAAAATTTTCATATTGAGTTCTCCTCATTTAAGAAAAGCAGTAATACAAGGCTTGTCAGAAAAGTCCTAATGAACTGACCGGCTTGGAAGGAAAAATTACTCTATAAAGAAAGATTGGTAACTTCAGCAACGTGCTCCTAAAGACTACACAAAATATGCACCAGCCACTCTGCACACATCCTCCCTTGTGGCAGGAAAATATTCTGAAAGACATTAGTGGGTATTTTGTATAGTATTGATCAAATTTATCACTTAATCACTTAAAAAAATGAAGAAGATTTTAAAAGACTGGCTGGATTAACAAGGATTAATCCACTCATTAAACTGAGCAAAAAAAGACCATTGAAAATTCCAAACTAAAAAAGCTGCAATCTAGGCACATTCAGAAAACGTTGGTACAGAAAAAATCTTTCCTCAAAAAAATTAAGTCATATTGCATCACTATGTAAAAGACAGCTCATCTTGTCTGCAGTAAGACTTCTTAAGGCTTTCTCCACATGTAAACGAAACCTCTAAAAGGATTCCTGTTCTTCACAACAGAAGTATGAAAAACTACATTGTACCTATGAATAAAATTCCTTCATTTCTCGCATGAATAAACAAAGAGCTATAAGAAAGCTGGAAATGTGTAATCCCTATGTCTAGATCTGAGACGTCTCCTTGGATACAATGCAAAAACAGCAGGGAATGTGTAGGCATCCTCTGAACAGTATTTAATGTAAGGGCACTGTTCCTTGTATCTATGGAAGTCTAGAAAGGAATGTGGAAAGAGAAATTATTGTTCTATAATAAGTCTTTCTTCAGGAAGAGCCAGCAAAAGTGGCCTAAAGAGCATTTCTTAATTCAGTTTTAGCTTATTGTGGAAATTTCTAAGTGTCAAGTTTCAGTTCTGTTGGATATGGAGTTGGTGGGATTGGTTTGTTTTTGTTTTTCCTTAGTTTTGAGAAAAGGAGAAGTACACAAAAAAAAGGCTTGAATTTATTAAAATTACTTGGTTATTATTTTTGCTTTCATACAAGGCATCACTGCTGTTCTGTGTTAAATACAATTTATATGAGATGGAGTATAACCTATTTTTAAAAGCCCTCCATATCACCAACTTTAAAAAAAAAAAAGTATTCTAATATAGAAAATCCCCAAGTGGTTTAGTTAAACAACAGATGTACCAGTTTGCATTGAACTCAAATGTGTTCTGAAGAAAAATAATCACCTAATTATACAATGACCCAGAATCTGCAAATTGTTCCAAAGAACTGTGATACCTACTACCCCCACATACACACCACAGTTCTGCTCTCAATCACCTCATTGGAATTACTGTGGTGTAATTACACTGGGGAAGATGATATCAGGATCTGGCCACCTTACTCAGTGTTTAACACTTCAGTTACTCCAGGCACAGGAAGAACATGGCTGTCTCTACAGCAGGTTCGATGAATAATACAGAGAGTTTGGTCATTCAGGATGTGAAAATTATTCCAGTCAGACCTGCTTCCCTGGGAAATGAGGTTTAGAACATGACAATTGATAAGGAGACAAGGCCAGACCTCCATTAAGGAAGGGAAAAAAAAAAAAAAGGAAATTTTGCATTTAATAAGGTGGGTAATTTGTCCTGCCTATGTGAGGCCTCTTTTGCTGTTGCTTCAAGATCCCACCAGGAATTAATTCAGGTCAGCCTATCTGCAAGACAGCAGCTTTCCCTACAGTAAACCTTGGTTTGAAAATGGTCCTATAAAGAAACCATGGCTTTCAGCAGCATATATCCTTCATTTGGGGAAAAAACAAATGGTGATTTCAGCATGCAAAAGGCAAAGTCTTTCCCCTTCACCAGAAGTCTCTCTAACACAACAATAAGCACACCAAAAATTGCGCATAAAGAGAGATGCAAACCTGGATGCTGCAGACTTTTAGGCTGTCTCTTGCAATGCCTGGAAGAGGCAGTGTGAGGCTTGCTGCTGCTGTCCCTCCTCTGCTCTGCTCTTCCCAACATCCCCAGCCCCTGGGGCAGAGCCAGCATCTTCCCTGCCTGCACAGCACCAGCACATTCCCACTCTCCCACGCACACACCCCCCTCAGGAGTTACCAAAAACGGGGGCTGAACAAGGGGACATGGTCATTCTCTGCAACTGAGCAGAGGAATAAAAGTATCAAGGGATAAGTGTCAGGAAGAAAAAAGACCTATTCAGGCTAAAGACAATGCTGGCAAGAATAAACACGGGTATAAACTGGCTAAGGAGCAATTCAGGCTAGATATTAGAATCAGGCTTAAACAGAGCCATGACAATCTTTGACAGCCCTCCAGAAGGAGCTGTGAAGACAAGAAGATTAAATGAATTTTAAGGCAAGGCCTAAGGTGGACCTGAAAAGACTCTATTCTGCCTCTTTGTTAAGGTTTATGACTATGACTCATTACCATCCTGCATTTCATTCAAATTTCACATGCCCTCTCACACTGCTAAGACAGAAATATGCATGTCAGAGAATTACATGTTGAAACACAAAGGTTTGTAACCTCTTTCCATAAAATTCCACATCCACAAAGCACAAGTTCCTGCAATTTTGTTCTCTTCAAAGCTGGAGGGGACAACAAACCAGACAGAGCTGGTGTGAGTCCCAGGGTCCAACAAACACTTTGAAACATATTCAGTAAATAAAGACTTTTAAATGTCTCCAAAAAACACAGGTGTGCAAATTACTCCTGATTCAGACAGGAGTTATGTTTCCAGCATCCCCTCAACCACGGTTAAACAACACCCCCACAAGCATTTTTCAGCTCATAAAAGCTTTATGAGCTGAAAAGTTCCTTCAGGTTTGGTTTATTTATTTTTTTTTCTTTCCCAGCTGCTAATCCATGACCTTCCAGCACCAGCAGCAGCCTTCACCACTAGGAAACATCAGATCTGTGAGGACACAACAGGGCACAAAGTGTCAAATTCTGCATCCTCATAGAAAAATAAAAAATCCTGTGTCCCATCTGATGCCATGGGAAGCTGTGCATGTAGTGACAAACTCACACTGCTGGGGTATTTGGCTTCCTCACTCTCATGATTCCGAGAGAAAAGCTCCTGGTTCCACTCCAGTGGAGGAAGGTCCCAGGCTCCTTCCACTCTGAAACATGCCCTTTTTGTAGCATAAAAAGGGATGTTTCCTCATGTGTGAGGATATTTTCCTCATTAACTGAAACAGATCTGCCCATGGGCTGTCAGAAAAAACAAGTCTTATTACCCAGATTAATTTGTGCGCCTGCCTCACATTTGCCCACATAGGAGTGTGTGGATTGTATTTACATTTTCTCAATGAAAACTGCTGTATTCCTACAAATATAAAACTTTATCTGTCAGCTCTGTGTTCTTTCTTATCAGCCCTAGAACACGTCCTCCAGAATTCAAATTGAGATCGACCTTCCACCACTCCTTCAAATTATTTCTGTTTACATGACTGTTTTTTATTTTTAATCTAAAAAAAACCTTCCTTCGTGAGGGCTTTCATTGACTGAAAGCATGCATTTTAAAAGCTAGAAGTAAAGTTATTTAACTCTAGGATGAGAAAAGAAGTCCTCTAGGAGAACCTTCTTCTGGTCTAATAAATGTAAAGTCTTAGAAATTATAATATTTAATAGCACCTTCCTGTAACTGTGCTACTTCATATTAAGAGGGATGTGTGTATGAGACAGAAAAATATCCTTGCCTCTTTATTTAACTGAATTTAACTCCACACCTTTTGAGTGCAGCTTCAGCCTGCAGTAATAATGAAAAATAATATCCCCTGAAATTCCATACATCCATAACAGATTCCATACATCAACAGCACATTCCAGCCCAAAGACTTCAAATCTCTTCAGAGAAGTTAGTGCCAGTCTGGTGAGGGCTTGAGAGGGAGGAGAAAGGCACAAGGAATCCTTTCTGCCTCTCCTTCCACCTGTGCTTGGCCACAGGGGAGCTCACCTGAGCCAGGGCTGCTCCCACCACCACAGCCTCCCTGTCCTGCTTGATGGAAACTGCTAAAAATATCCCAGAATCTCAAGAATTCCCACATTTAGCACAGCCTTTCTCCTCCACGTGGAATGTAAAACACTGCTCCTGCCTAACAAAGCCTAATGGCACCTCCATGGAGCGCTTAAATATTATTGTGCCCACGCTGTGGATGGCAAATGGAGCTGCAGGGAGCAATATTCAGCTGTGTAATAGCAAGGTTTTTATTGTAATTGAGTGATAGGAGACAAAACGTGGTGCTGAATTTCTGCTGAGCCCTGCCTCACTGTTAAACTGTTGCTTCTGGCAAAAGCTGAATAACAAGGAGGTGAAGAATGAGGGGGAAAGAATAATCTCATAAATAGTTCCAGCACTTCTGCAAAACACAAAAAGGAAAATACATTCATTTATAGACAATGCCATCTATATATAACCTCTTATTATAATTCCAATTTGAAACTGTTATTTCTTGAAGGGCTTTGGTAAGTAAATTCTCCTTTCTTAGGAGGCACTTATGGCACTCTTGACTTGAAAACCATTGAAGGCCTTTGTTTATAACCCTCACAGATTAACTTCATCTAAAAATGCTAAACTATGTTACCTTGAAAACCTGCCAAAGGAGGAAAAACCTTTGTTTTATCAGAGACATAAAGATGTAAGCTACATTTATACTTTCTGATCAGCTAAGAATAAAAAGCCAGAGGTACAGTTTATGTAGTTCTTTATGACAGTGGATCAGTTCTCAAATAAGGGGTGACAGAATAAGAAGTTAAACTACATCCTAGTGAAAGGCATCTGTTGGTAATATTTGCCAAATTCATTCCTCTTCATTACTCCCTATACGCATTTTCTTCAGCACAAAGAAAAGTTTATGGACTAAGGAACAATGAGGGGAAACTGGGCCTGACAGGATTTTTCAGATGTTGTCTTTCATTTATGTAGCAATAAAATAAATCAATCCAAACCATCAGAGAGAATAAATCTTTGGCAGGTCTAACTGAATTTGGGGTAAGTAGGTAGAGGATGCCTGTGGATAGCTAAGTGGAGGAATTCCCACTGCCAGGGCTTGAAAAACAAAAAATGAAGAAAACTCCTTTTTAAAATTGCACTAGACACATAATGAGGCTTTCTGTGTTTGAAGAGAACACAGATAGTGCCATATGAAGAATTTAATTATTTTTCAAGACAATAAACTTTTTTTTCTCTCCTCACAGACTAAATAATTCTTAAAGGCAGATTTTTAAGGATTTGTAAGTTTTTGTCTGCTTATATAACACCCTGACACACATGCACATCTATACCTGGGAAATGCATGCACAGCTTTGAAAGATTGTGAATATGAAAAAGAGAAACCCTGAAGAAAATTAGTCCTAAAGACCTGATCACCCAAAGCGGAGTGAGAGCAGCTATGAAGAGCATCTGCACATTCTGTCCTTTAGATAATCCACTTTGAACCAAATCCTAATTTAATGAAACAGAGTATTCTGAAAAAAAACCCAAAATATAAAATTAGGCTTTTCTGGATGTATATGCAGAGAAATCCTACATCCACACCCTTCCAAACCATCCTACTTCTTTCCATCACTTGGAACACACAGCTGCTCAGCACAACCCACCCTCCACTAGGAAATAAACTGTAGCATAACTCAAATGTCTAACAGGAAAAACAAGGTCATTATTAACTAGTCCAGCTACTCATTATTAAGTCGAATTAAGTGAATTTCCACAGGTACTAAAGGTTTTAATATGTGGTTAAATCTTGCCTTCAGAAATTACCCTTCTGCTCTGACTTACTGGACTTGTATCATTTAATGGAGATTCTCAAGGCACTGGTAACATATAAAGACAAAATAATGATAATATACCACAGAAACAAAAGTTACAGAACTATCATTTTCTGAAATAGAAGGCTAAGCTACTATTGCTATAACTTGTGCAGATTTGCATCCTGTAAACATAAAGTAGGATAATAAGCAAAATGTGAAAAAAGATACCAAGCCAAGGCATTACATGTCCAAACAGGATATGGCACATCTCAAGGAAAAAAACACTACTGGTTTTGCTTTTTTGAATGGAACCCTACCAAGAACAAACCTGACAAAACCATCCAAAAGACTCTCATAAATTATGAATTCTGCTGGATGAGTTCTTCAGAGCCACGGAGGTTATGGCCAAGAACCAAAGAGACACA
Organism: Chloebia gouldiae; assembly: GCA_003676055.1. Lineage (NCBI taxonomy): Eukaryota > Metazoa > Chordata > Aves > Passeriformes > Passeridae > Chloebia > Chloebia gouldiae. The sequence goes on from QUSF01000057.1 coordinate 1,029,885, forward strand.
ACCATTCAAAAGACATGCATATAGTTAAGGTATATAAGATCAAAAGAAAAAAAAATCAATTTTTTACTGTGTTCCTTAAAAAAAATAAAATAATTATTATACAACCATAAGACAACTAAACACAATAAAACATTGAACCTAACAGAAATTTTCTGCTTTGTACTGCTTGTCACTTCTTTTACTTTTTCTTTTAAAGTATAATGTTTACCGTGACATCTTAAATAATAGTCAGTTGACAGGATTCTTTCATGTAAAACTGCAGACCCTTCAATATTTGCATTATGGAGACATATTCATTATCAACCCCAACAGTTCATTGCTACTTTAGAAGTTTCTGTTCTGGATACCCATGGAATTGAAGCTACATACACATGTACAGAACCATCAGCTAAAAAATGTGGGAGAATTACATATTGCATAAATTGGCACCGCATATTCCCTAAGATGGATTTTAAAAATGCTATGATATGCTATGAAAAAAAAAAAAAAAAAAAAAAAAAAAAGAAAAAAAGCCCATTCCTCCAAATCACAGGAGGCAGTAGAGTGCTTTAACCATTTTTTAGCTGACTACACTGTACATGGCATTGTTAATTGCTACAGACCAATGGAATGTTAAAATAATCTAGTGCTTTGTTTAGGACTAGTAATGCATGGAATGGAAGCTGTGAAATTAAAATGCTTGTTTCACAGACAGCTGGAGTTATATTGGTGACTTGGCAACATTAAAAAAGAAAACTGGACTGTAGCCATCATGACTTTTAAAAAGAAATAAAACAGTTTCATATTCATTCTTACGTAGAAATCATTCTTACAACACAGCATATAAAAAATACATTTCTGAGAGGTTTTTAACGGACAGAAAAATGGACCTACCAATACTCAGTAAGGTGCTGTCTAGACAAAAGTGGTACTTTGCATCCTTCAGTGATCCAAGAAACATCTCCAGCATATTCTAAAGCACACCTGTTTGTCACGACAAACTGTCCACTCTGATGGACTGCGGGTCTAAAAGGCAAAATCTTACCTGTGTCATTGCCTGTGATTTGAATAACATACAATCTTATGTCATTATCAGGGTGTGAAGTAGAAGGAGACACCTCCTGAGGTTGCAAGGCCTCTGTGGCCTCCTTCACTTGGGGTGGAGCAGTAGGTCGTGCCACTGCTGTGGCAGTGGACGCTGTGAAATATTCCTTATCGATTTCGGGCTCCAGCATCTTTCCTGGCAGATCATCCTCAGCAGTGGCTTTGCTGGGAGAAACAGATTCATCAATTATGATGATGTCATGGCTTGTTACCTCCTCTTCCTCCCCAGGAATGATACGTGGGGACTTCTGACTGACAAAAGGCTTGGTTGCAGATGTAGGCTGAATTTTGTCTACAGCACCAAGGGAAGGTGTTGTCATGCTGCTGAGAATTATTGCCTTATCTGTGGCAGTAGCTGCAAATACAGGTGGCCTGGTTTCTTCAGGTTCTCTAGTCATTCCTGAACCTTCCGTAGCCTGGCTTGGAGAAGCTCCCAGAGTCAGGTCCGTAAAGCTTTCCACAGTGGAATGTCCTGTTGGCATCGTATGGGAGGGTGGCACAGAATCCCAGCTCACTGCATCATCTTCCTCCCTGGTGGGGGTTCCTGGGCTGTCCTGTGTCTTTGCTTCGGTTCCAGCCGTTATGGGCATCACCTCAGTGACCTCCTCATCCTGGTCAGGAGCAGTTCCAGCTGTTGGAGTCACTGTGAGGTGTAACCAGGTGCTGGTTTCCTCAGGTGTCAGAACTCCTCCATGGTCTGTGAACGTCGCTGCAGGCACAGGCGCCTCTGTGGCTGGGTACATTTCCTCATAAGCTGAGCCTGTCTCATCCTGCACTGCTGTTTGGGGCCATTCAGATCCTGGTGACATCTCTGGTTCATGTGTATGGGCAGATATCACAGAAAGCGTGGCAGTCCTTCGTTCCAAACCTTGGTCCAGTGTGGAGAGTTCTGGGAACACCTTATGTTTTGCAGTTGTTTCTGTTGCTTCTGTATGAAAGACATCATCAAAAGGAGTCTGATCAGTAATTGTCATATCTCTAGAGACCTCACTGTCTACAGTAACTGGAACTAGGGAAGCATCATACTCCTTCTGTGGAACTGCAGTATCTACCTTTGTTACACCTGTAAATTTAATAGTTCCCTTTGTCCCTGATGTCTCATCTCCTTCATGCTCAGTTACCCCCACAGCTGTGGGCACAGCACTTGGCAATACAGTTACATTTGAGGAGCTAAAAAACCCTATGGGTGCACTACTTTCTTCCACTGGTATTTTGGATACTGTGGTCATTTCCAAATCCAAGGAGCTGCTTGTGTGGGATACACTTGTAGTGTCTCTACTCTGACCAAAATCAGCTGATATCATTTCTTCATCCCTTATGGTCTCTGCTGGCTCCCTGCTTGTCTCAGCTGCATCTGTAGCTGCTGAAATTGGAGCTCCTGGATGCACTGTAGATTCTACCATGTGCCCCAGAGATGATGTGGGTTCCATTCCAGAGAAGCCATCTTCTGTAGATAACTCAATCACTCTTCCAGGGTGAGATGACTCTTCTGTCATATACCCCTCCTCTTTATCTGTTGGCAGCCACGTGCCAAAGCCTGGAGGGGCCTGTGTGATCTTCTCCCTTGCAGAACATCCCTCAGATTCTGCTGCAACACACGGAGGAAAGGTGGCTGTGGAATGAGGGACCTCCATGTCTGTTGTCCTCATTTCTGGCTGATTTGTTTTCTCCTGCTCCTCTAAGGCAGCTGATGCTTCTGTCTGCTGAGATGAGGGGATCAGAGACATGGTGCCTTCTCCAAAGCTTGGCAGAGCATCAGTGCTTCCTGAGATGGCCTCAGATTCTGTTTGATCAGCAGCTGACACAGAAAAGGATACAGGTGTTCCAGATGCCACAGTGGGCTGCACATCCCTCAGGTCCTCTCTGCTCCCTTGAGCTGAGGCCTCGCTGTCAAACGCTGTCACAGAGCTAAAGGGCGTTGACTCCTTCACTTCAGAAAACTGTCCAGTAGTTACTGCTTGCTCATCTAAGAGTGTCTCTGATGCAGCAGGCACTTCTGATCCTGGGGCATGACCAGTGGCCACCCCAGAATTTGTGCCAGGCACAGTGGTGTGCATGCTCTCACTGCCCTCCCTCTCTGCAGACTCACTGCTGAGCCAAGCTTTAGGGATTACCACAGTTGTAAGTTTCTGGTCAGATTTTGCCTCCATTGTTTTTTTGGTGGGTGCATTTGTGAGGTGGGCACTGTGAGACACATTCTCTTTTGTCAGTGAATCTGAAGTCCCTGTCCTGGCAGCCTCTCTCCGAGAAGTCTGTAAGAAGCTATCTGTAGCTGTCCTCAGAGGGCCCACTTCTATTTGCTCAGTCTGATTATCAGCATCATGCCTTTGTGCATCTCCCGTTCCAGCATCTTCCCAAAAACCAGTGGAACTCTTAGCTACAGCTGTGCTATCCTGAAAAATTACAGAGGTCAAGAAAGCGTCCTCAATGCTTTCAGACCTACCTTGTTCCTCGGGCAACTCTGCTTCAGAGTAAGTGTGATCCAGTTCCAAATCTGGGGCCGTGGTGTCTGTTAGCCTGGGTGAGACATCGTATTCAGTCCTTCCCAGGGTGTCATAGGTGAATATTTCGCCATCGGTGACAGTCTGAGGTAGAAGGGTGGTTAAGGGAATGTTCTCCATGAGCACCTCCATCTCCCTTTTCTCCTCAGCCACATCAGTAGTCATTTCTGTGTCTTCTTCAGACTGTGGGGTTGTTTCCTCCAAAGAAACTGTTTGGGTGACAGGCACTTCAGTGAGTGGAGTCTCAGAGATGGGGGGCTCGAGAGGAGCTGCAGCAGGCGACGATTTCACACTGTCAGTTCTCAGGGATGTCACAGGCTCGACGGTCGGAGGCTCTGTTGTGACTTTTTTAGCTTTAAAAAAAAGCAGAACAAAGAAAGGTACAGTCAGTACACAAGCTACTCTAGTTCATTAATTTTAATGTCCCCAACAAAAACTAAATGCCAACCTGAAAAATAAGTGCAAAGTTCAAAGGCTTTAGGTAGTTCTTTAGAGCATTGAATGACATGCAATAAAATACTGTAAAGCTGCAGAACGCCTAACTTAAGCCAGATGAATTTTAAAAAAAACCAATATTCTTCATTTTTGTGGTTTATATAATTACCCCTAGAAGTCCTTGTGTTACATGAGTGACCATCAGCCTGCCAGGTACTGATCTGGGGACATAAAAGTTTATTTCAAGATGTCAAAAATGAGGAGAGCTGTGGGTTTTCTTCAAAGCTTGACGCAGCGTCAAATTCAGATGGATAAAGGGAGTGAAATAATGTTTGAGTTTATTTTCAGCACATAATTACAAACTGCAAAAAGGAATCCTCACTGCAGTGAGAGTGTGCCTAAGGAGCAGGATCAAGCATGCCACCAGAAAGCGCTGCTGCTGCCCTGCCTTTAAATTATGCTGGGAGAAATTTATTGTGGGGAAAGGTGAGAATGTTGAACTGTAAGATCATAAACTTAATACTACGAAAATGATGTTGATCTTTTGAAAACACTTCAAAGATGCACATCTGAAACTCCTCCACACACAGAAATGCTTCCATGGGAGTGTTGAACATGCAAAGGCAAAGTGCTGAACCCTCTGGATGATGGAAAAGGTGATGGAGTTGCTATCCTAGATGAACAGGAGGCACAAATAAAGGTCCTTCCAGTGAGCCAAATTGTGATGTTTTAAACCACGTGGTGGCCTTGTTGCTTGTCTACTCCTTTTAGCACACATTTCCATGCCACCTGAGGAGGAAATGTGTGCTAACACCGCAAGGTGTGTCAGCAGATTTTAAATTCCTAGAAAAAGTGAGCGCTCAGAAAAGAGGTTTTCCTCAGGAAAAGCCCAGGTTGGAACCATCTTCCCTTCTGCCAGTTTTGCCAGGTCAGTAATCTTCAGACAGGCAATGGAAGCAGATGGATGGAAGATGTGAATGTCGTAAACCAATGTTGTTAACTGCTAGGTGACTGAGAGTCAAAAGATTTATAAGGATGCAAATAAAGAGCATCTTTTAAATCAGACTGATCATACAAAGAATGCATTAAATGGTCTGTGCTTACGAGGACTCACTGTTTAAGACATGACTACATCTACAACTTCTTGCAAAATAAAATCTTGCTTAGCTTGCAATAGTTCAAATAAGTCTCTTCCCCTTGCACATGGAAATCAAAACAGTTACATTATTTTACAGCTTATACTCAAGCATAAGAAACATGCATGCACAAATCAGGTTTTTCCACATACCCATGGCTAATTAGGTGCCCCTTTGATAGCTGCAGATATGAATTCTGCATGTGCAACTCAGGGTCACACACACATTTGTTCAGTTTCACACACCCAGCTTTGAAAACGCCACCTTTGCAAGAGACCCGTTTGGTTCACCCTGAAGCAGGAGGGACTGCTCAGAGGATGACTGCTCAATATTTCCAGAAGAACATTTGGAATTACAGAGTAGGAAAAGGAGGTAAAAGGGATGATATTTCAGCTTTCCTGAGCGAGAAGCGAAAGTGAAAAGGAAATTGTGAGGGCAAGAAAACATGACGTCGCCATGTTTAGAAATGGTGGTGTTCTTTGCCAGCAGAAAAAAAAGGAGCAGATTTTTTTCCCTACCACAAATTAAAAAATTTTGTGGCTTTACAAAGAAGATTTAGCTGCATATATATATAAATAAAATGGTTTTTAAATTTATTTATTTTAAGTTAAAATACTTTTTCCTCCCCTCTCTGTTTGCATGGGGCTGGTTTAAACCACATAAGTCCTGCCTCACAGCTTGGGAAAAGAAGGATGCACACAAGTAGTGTGTGCTGCTGAGTGGTAGCTGTTAAATCGCTACCAAAGAATTCATAAGTTTTCCTCAAAACCTATTTTTTATCAATCTCTGCCTTCTAATCACAGGATCAGTTTCCTTAATGTGGATGGAATTGGTTTTGCAGCCAACACAAACACTCACTCAGGCCCCAGCTGCCACACTTTGAGTGACCATCAGAATCACCCTCTGAACAAATATGAAAGCATTAATACCCTCTAACAGAGCTAGACAAAAATGAGGGAAATGTGGGTAAACTTTTTAAATCTGTGGAAAAAAAAGGTAAGTTTATTTCATCGCTGCTGGGAAATTGTGTACACTTACTCACAACCACTTACGCAGCTTCCAGATTTCCAAGAAATGCTTGGAAGTCCCAAGAGTTCACATATTTATGCCTGGGATGCAGATATTTATTATTCATGACTTATTATCTGCTAATGACTTGACAGAATAGGTACACATTTATTATGTCAACCTGAAAAAACACCAAGCATATTTGGTTTGCTTATATTAATAACTGAATCAATAAATATTATCTTTATAGAGTGTTATAAGTAGGGCCCATATTTTTAAGAGTTTATCAATAAACAGCCAGATTTTCTCCCATGGAAATTGTGTGCAATTCAGCTCTGGTTAAAATCAACTAGAGTGACCCCAAAGTCACTTTGTCAAAACAATTATATGCAAGTTTTTTCACTCACATCATTCAGGAGTGCAAACTTATTTGAGTGGATTAAAAAAAAAAATCCCTGACAGCACTTCATCAATGAGAACTATATCCATGTTTTTGGTTGTTTCTTCTTTTTTCTGTGTGAAAAGAAAAAATTAATAAACAAAGGGAAGGTTGCTTTTTTAATAGACAACGCCAGTTTGAGCTGTCCTCCGCTCCACCCAGATGTTTTGCATTACTGTATTCCTTGCATCATGCATGCAATATGCTATCTCCTTTGTCCTCCTTCTGGTTCAGGACATGAGACAGATTTTCCTAATAAAATGCACGAACATATTAGCAGCAAGAAAGCAAATTATCTCACCAACAGCTGCTTGTATCAAAGACCATCTATTTTCTTGTTTGTTTTAATCAATTCCTTCTACATTGAACAACATGCATGAAGTTGATTTTGGAAGGGCTATATGACTTTGCAGACATGCTATATTTTTTCAGTCCCTATTTATTTATTTTATGCTTTTACTGTACAGCATTATCTTCTTTTTCTTTTCCACCATGACTTAAACAAGGATTCAAAATTGTGGAGCAATATTGAAACTTAGTATTTTTTCAAGGACATCAAACTGCACAACTTCAGACATGGTTTAACTTTGCAATTACTAGATAAGAATTTCAGTATGGTCTGTGCTGTTTAATTTGGGATTAGTATTAGTGTACATTATGGAGGAGAAATACTTATTTTAAAATTGATATATATTATAATTTATATACTTGGTTTTTCAACATTACTGGATCTACCCATGTACCTAACATGAACCACTTGAGCAATTTTTCTGCACTCAGAAATACTGTTTATCTGTTTACATTTAGGTATGTACCTAAGAACATGGAAGAACATAGACCCTTAGACAGAGATTGTTTTGAGTCACTGCTAATAGCCAAAACAACAAAAATTTGCTTTAAGTTGGAACAAAAGCTGGAAATAGTGAATTCTTTCTGTGAATTACAGCCAAAATAAATTATTGCAAAATATAAATAATGTTGAGACACTCAAAATTAATGTTTGAAATCTTCAAGCCCAATTTGAGCATGATGCCAATGCAGAGAGCTGCTTTGCTTAATTGTTGCATATTTTTATATGTTAATTTGTTAAGTTTCTTCTTGGTGTCTCTTCCTTCCCTGCTACCAATGCTGGCAGAGAGGACAGCCTTGAATGTTCCCCTGAGTCCAAAAGTTTTTGCCAGATGGAGTTTAAATTACTGGCAAGCCTTCCAAGCTGAACAAGTCTAAGATTAAGAACAGATTAAAAAAAAAAAAAAAAAGAAATTAAGGAAAAAAGGAAAAAAAAATTGGTCCTCTGAGTTACAGACTGAGCTAGAAGCCTCTGATCATGGCACTGATCCAGTACCTGCTCATTCACGCCTTTCCAGAAGCAGTGGTGCACAGCACATGTGGGATTTTGTTCATAAATAATGAGACTTTTGGTAGCAGAATTCAAAATCTGACAGTGCAGCTGTAAGAATTTCTCTGTAACTCCAGGTGTATACTCCCACTCTCTTTTGATGTCAACATCGAAACCCAAATGTTATGAGAAAAAGTGAAAATTTAAGTGCAGGATCTGTTCCTGCTTACAAAGCATGTGCCATATCAGAGAAAACCAACGGGATTCTTAAAAAGACCCAGAAATTTGAAAACTGTCAGGCTGTCTTATTTGCAAGAAAAACTTATAATGAAAAGTTTTGCATCTTCTTCACACCACTGCCCAAAGTCTTTTCTTCCAGCTAACAAAACAGGAGAGGCAGCAGCTCTTTTAGCTTTGAGAACACAAACACTTCTAAGTAAAACCACTTGCTATTTCATAACTTCTGAAGTCAGCAGGTTGAAGGGGGAAAGATATGTTATCTCCTGGTTTCCCCACATGCAAGTGTAGTTCTGTGAACAAATTATAACCTGCCAATCTATCCACAAAAGAACAATAACAAAAAGCATTTCTCTTTCCACATTATTTATTATGAAACTGCCAAAGAGGACAGAAAAAAAAATCAGCAAACCTCTTTAGTCAGCTCTTCCTAATTAAATCTGTAACCCAGCACCAAATAAAAGCAAAGATCCTTGCTTTGAAATCACAAAAAACAATGGAAGAACAACAAGGGCCAATATTGTCACTTGGGTAAGAATTGGCAGCAGAATTCTTGGTGTTCTGCTCCCCGCACCTGGTGTGAAAGGGGGGAAATCACCCCTGTGTTCCATGGGTGATGCCCAGACCCTACAGCAGTAATGGAGCAAAGGTGACAGAGAGCAAAATCAATTCTTGTTTTTTCCACTTGGACACTTAAACGGGTGGACCTTCCACTTCTTCACATTGTTTCTCCTCATCCTATCCTTGCTGCCTGACCTATCCAGTGACCTGAGGCAATGAGATGAAAATGCCTCCAGCTGTGTCTTCTTCTCTCTCCTCTCTCCCTCTGCACACAATGTTTGCACTTAGAGGTTGTTCTTAAAGGACCCAGATTTGAATCACTCAGGCAAATGCAAGTTCACTTGCTCAGGCAAAAGAAGCATCTCCTCCTCAGCACTTCATGGTGCTCCGAACAGCTGCTCCTCATACATCAGTCAGGTTGATAAATCTCTGCTCCTATTTTACGCAGAATTTAAAAGGTTAAGCTGCACCCAGCCACCACATCCTTCTCCTCCTTCTCAGGGTGAGAACAGCTCCTGGGACGAACAGCATGGGGCTGGTTTGGAGTGGATTGAGATCTTCTTGCAGCTTTCAGCGTGGTCTAACTGAGCTCTCAAGCCCCTGAGGAAGAGTGGAGTGAAGAAGCTGCAAGGAGTGGTCGGTGTGCTGGTCACCATGAGCCCAGAAGAGAAAGGCAGGGATTTGTTACAGCCACACCTGGGCCAAGAAATTACCAGGGATCCTTGATAAATGGCACATCTGAGAGAAGAACATAAATCTACTTTCCTAAGAAAATAATAAAAGGATGGAGAATGGTTGTCTGGGGGTGATCTCTTTGCACAGCTTCACCTTCACAGACATGTGGCCTGAGCAGAGCCAGCAGCCCTGCACACCCTGTGGTCAGCGCCCTGACTTTGGGATCCTCTCCTGCCCAAAGGCATTTCCCCATTCTGATACTGGACTCTGAAATGTTGGAGCACACTGTGTTTATTATGCCCAGCACTGTGCTTCTTTGGAGATAAATTTCTTTTTTTTTTTTTCCTTCAGGCTGGCCATTTTTGCTCCTCTTGCATCACCACGCCCTATGTGTTCATTGTTCTGCGTCTGTTCCCAAAGTGATCAGAAATCCGCAGATCTCCCGTAACACTGCCCCTGACATCAGGCTGGAAATAATTCCCTCATTCAGGAAATAGCTGGGACACGCAGCTACCGACGGTTGCTGTGGAGGAGGACAGAGCTGCCCAGCTATTCAAGGTTTTCCGAGCTAAGTCACATGCAGCAGAAGGGGAAGACGACTTTTTTCCTGCCAGCTTTTGAGCTGTGCTAGCAGTCTTAATCCTTCCTGCTGCTGGACAAGAGGAGCACTGTGGATGCCTGAGCCTGCCATAGTGGTGGCTTGTGCTGTAGAAAGCCTCAAAGCTCTGTGGAGGTCATAATTTCCTACTTTTTTCCTACCAAGAAGCGCTGTGATTTTGAGCTTTAGATGGATGAAGCATCAAAGCAAGAGGCCCTCAGCCCCAAGCAGTGGCAGACTTGGATCTGCTCTAGACGGGGCTGTATTGAAACAATCGAATGGACTCTATTCCTGAGGAACACACATGGCAACACCATCCCAGAACTGGAATTTTCCAATCTCCAGCTAAAATTAAGCCGCGATGCCAAACCAAAGTGGTATAACAAAAGAGAAGCAATAAAGGTGCATGAAACAAAGTCAAAATGAGAGAGGAAAATGGGAAAGAGAATGGGCAAATCCAGAGTGAAACGGTCAACACGTGTTTTGAGTCAAAGTAAAAAATGTTTTGCTGAAAGATTTGCCAAAACCACTACAGGTCTATGAAAGAATTCAGCTTTAATAAATCAATGTTTCTCAGAAAAAAAGGGATTTACGTTTCAAAAAATCCAACCACCTCCGTGTACAGAGCTCATCAAGTTCAGCTTTCCTGCAGGTATGTAAGTTAAAAACTGAATGCAATTTGATTAGTGCATTTTTGTAGCACAATTTCTTCTACAAGTGCTGTGGTATAAAAAGGTCCATCAAAAGTCAGATGCTGTCTGTGACAAAATTTCTACGAAGTCCAGTGAATTAGGCCTGGAGAGACTGGGAGGCTGAAGCACAAGGTTAAGTAAATCCCCTATAGCTCTTTGAAATAACTAATTATCAAATATGTATCTATTAAAAAGATACAATTTAAATTATTGAAATTCTATTCATAATTTTATTAATTATGAAATGTTTTCATCTCTTACAAATTAGCATAAGTGCACAGAAACAGTTGTTCTTTTTTTTTTTTTAATATAAACATGTTAATATAAGTCCTATATGTTAACACTTGAAAAACTTTCCTTCTGATGATGGCCTCCAAGGAGCTGCAAGTGCTTAATCATGTGTCTAACCTGAAACCTTTTCAGGACCAATTAGATACATGATTAAGTACCTCTCAGAGAAAAAAAAAAAAGAAAAAAAAAAGAAAAAAAGAAAGAAAAGTCTGGCAAAAGCAATGAAGCACACAGATAATGTTTCAGAAACTTAGACCCATGTAGTTTTTGAAGAGTGAAAAGCACTTGTGATCAAAGGGGAGAAAGTTTCAGGGTTTTTAACAAGGCTTTTTGATTTTAAATCATGTATTATTAGTCTGGGCCACTCTTATTTTCATAAAGTCAAGACACTTCATACAATGTAATTTTGTACCCATAACACTGCTGAAGTTAAAATCCTGAACTTAACTGTACTTTAAAAGTTGTCCAGGTTGGCTGCTCCACTGAAACTAGTGAATATAATTTTTAAATTGAATTTACTCCCTGTGTTTTTCATGCATTTCAATAAATATGATTCCTCTTTAAAAGCAAGCAAAATGCTCAAAATACGGATTGAGGTTTCTTAAAGCCACAAATTAAAATTAACATTCTGAGATTTTCCAGCAGAGAGACTCATGATCACGAAACAGGAGCGAGGAGCCTGAGCAGGGATGAGGAAGGAGATTTCTCCTTTCTCAAATGCGCAATTTGTCTTTGTGAAGACTGAAACAGCCTGAATAAGGACAGAGCTGCTGTGGTGTGACTGCAGGTCCAGGTGAAAAGGGAGACACACCCACGAGGTGTGAGACGCACAGCGAGAGCTGTGATCAGGGGCTGGGGTTACACCCAGAGCCCAGGTCCTGGGCAGGACGGTTTTGTTGTCAAGCACTGTGAGAATCATTGTGAGAACTTAATGCCAGCCCCAAAACAGGCAGAGCTGGGGGACAACAGATTTTGTGGTGGACTGAATCTTTGAAACTGAGATAATGGGAAATTTCGGAAGGAGCTTCCAGACAAAGGATGATTTGAAACAAAGGGCTTAAATTCAAACCTTCTGCTCTCATGCAGAGCTTTTTTTTTTTTTTTTTTTAATCCTCTCCCTTTTTCTGCCCCAAAGAAGGGACTGGCTCCAAGGCCCCAGTGGGAGAGAGTGACTCACTCTAAAGCCACTGCACCAGGCAGCTGCTTGAGATGTGGAGGACCAAGATGCTGGGCAGGGAGTCTCATTACTCACCACCTGCATAAATCTTTTAGCAAAAGCAGTAAGGAGCTACAGCTGGTTCCTGTGAGTTCCCAATCACCTTCTGAGAGGGAGAGAGAGCTTTCAGTAACTTCTGAAAGTTGTGGCACCCTGAAGGAGGGTACAGCATGACGCCCCTGCATTTCCCTGCACAAAGGCAGATGCATCTGGCAAAACCTCAGTCCTCTAGCCAGCAGTGTTTAATTAATTCTGATATTCTGTTGTTTGTAATTAAAAGTGCTGGAGAGCCGTTCAGCCTCTAACAAATTGTTTTGGCTCTGTTTAGTCTTATTTTCTCTTGTAAAAAGTTTGATAGTCCTGAACTGTCTATTCCTGGGCTGCAAAGTGATGAAATATTTATTCTTTATATACCAAGGGCAAGACTTTGCAGGAAAAGCCTTTATATAAAAGGCAACAACCCAATACCAATCAAGGTCACTTTTAGAACAAATGGTATGTTACCACAAACTGTGCTAACTAAAACTTCTGGAAAGAACATTGTAAAGGCACATCTTGCTTGAAAGCGGCGAAATTCACAAAAACAAACAGCAGGTTGGAATTTGTCCTAACTAAAGACTAGACTACAGGCAAAATGTTCAGTTCTTACCCCAGTCTTTTAGAGGGACTTATGAAATACACCCTCATTAAAGTCTTTTTTATCCACAACACTTTAAACAGGTCATAAACAATTTGGAGTAGGAACAGAAGGAGTGATATGACAAAATGCTTCTCTGCAGATTAGAGCACAGACTCCTGAACTTAAGTCCTTTTTCCTGTAACCAGTTCCATTAGGACTATTTCCACATACAAAGTTTTGGAACATCATACCCACAAACTATAAAGGAAAATTAAAACAACAAATCAACAGTGTCTGAGAACAGCCAGACCATAATGTTGCAGCAGATGTCGGGATTTGTTCTCAAAGAGTAAGATTTGCTTATAAATGAGTTCTTCAGTGCCTGAGCTTGAAAGATCTGCAGCTGCAGTAAGTTCATCATCCACAAAAATGGGGACAGTACAAACTGCACATTTCAAGTAGTTCCGAGTTACAGTCACTGGACTGAGTCCAAAAAAAACCTAAATATTCATAGTTAATGACCAAGTTCTGAACTTTTAACTCAACATAATGTTAATGTCAGTCATGATATTTGCAAGAAGGAACTTCCTTGGACAGAGAGGCCTGCAGGGAAATAGCTGAGCTGTCCAACCCCCTCTGTGCTGAGGCTGCAAGTCTCAGGGATGCAGGATATTCAGCTGGGAAGCTGGTGAACCTTTTGAGACAACAGGAAACTATTCAAGGAGAGGCTGCACCATAAAAGCAGAGCCAGGCAGCTGGCACTGAAGATAGATGAGCTTACAAGGCAATATTGGACCCCAAAAGAAAGCTGACAGGTGTGGAGGACATCTGGTTTAGTCTGGTGAAGTCTGCCATGTGATTGTGGCAAACACTTGAAGTGCCTGTGAAAATACCAGGAGGGAAACAAGCAGCAATAAGAAAGGCAATTTAGACCACCCACTGGCCCATGAAACACTGAGTAAGACAGAGAAAGAAAGTGATGGGACAACGTGCCTGGGATCCAGAGATAGCCCCCAGATTACTGGCATCTGAGAGACCTGAAAGTGGTCAGCCTTGTACACAGCCCGTGACCAACTCCTCTTGCTGCCATCATCGAAGACAGAATATCCACTGTTCACCTTCAGGACATTTATCATGGAACAATAGAATAGATGTGGTTGGAAAGGACCTCCAGAGATCATCTAGTCCAGCCCCCTGCTGAGGCAGAGTCACCTGGAGGAGGTGACATGCGCAGGTGGACTTTGAATGTCTGTCTTGTGTCCATTGACAAGATGCAAAGACACCAGATAATGGAGCACCCACAGACACACAGTCAAAACACTGCTCAGGCTGAAATCTTACCTTAAAACTCTGCCTGTCTTCACCTGCTAATGTTACTTTAAAACACTGACAATGTAAGACAACCTTTTAGTTTCTAAAAACCCACACCCGCCACAAGAACCGAAACAAAACGCGCAATAAAGGAACCGCTTCTCGCGGCATGCATGCTGCAAATCACCACCAAGAAAAGAAAAATAATAAATGCTTACGTTCATAGCAGTAGGCATCAAACTTGCTATCGGGGTAAGGGAAGCCTGTTTGGTTCTCATAGCGATACAGGGTTCTCACCCCAAGTAAACCCCCGCCGCACTGGGGCCGCGCCACGGAGGCCGGGTAGCGGACGCTGCCGTCCGCCAGCCACCCATAGTCACACTGGTCAAAGCCGTTCCTCCAGGCCACGTAGAGGTTCCCCACGGAAGCCAGGACCCCGCCTCGCTCCTCACACAGCTCCCTGGCTTCCTCGAAGGTGAACTTCTCAGGGGCTGAGACGTGGACCACTTCATCTGCAGGAGGAAACAAAAATAAAAAGTTACAAAGTCTGAGTAGCGTGTTCCACCATCAATCAGTTCCTGAGTCCTGCAAGGTTGGGGATTTTTTCCCAAAGCAATAGTATTTTTTTCCTTAAAGAGAACTGTAAACCAAATGTTCCAGGCCTGAGTTTGAAGGTTAAACTGCCACAAAGCATGAGCATTTATAAGCAAGCCTTCTGCCATCAAGTACACTGTGGCTGGACACTGAGTCCCTTCCTTGGTCTCTAGCAGAGGTAACAGCAGCCCTGAGGCTCCTCTGTGACCCCTGTTAGAGTCTGAAGCTCAGCTGAGTTAATTAAATCCAGTCCATCAGAATTTACTGTTTCCATAAAGCAAATCTTCTACTTCTGCAGGCCCCCTACCTGGCCCTTTAGGCATTGCTAGAATCTCTCTTCAAACACTCAAAAACCAGGAAATATTCTTCACTGGGTGCTCTAATGTTGAGCAGCTTCTAATGTTGGATTTCCATCAGTCTTCCTCTTGTCCCATTTGGAAACAAAGGTGAGGAAATTAACAAGACATGTTGCATGCACAAAGCCCTCTTTTTGTGGAGAATTTGAATTAGTCTAGAATATTGATAGCTTCCAAGGAATAACAGTTTGTAAGTAATAGCCATCCAGTTGGACAAAGCAAATAGCACGTCTAATATGTTGCTTCCAAGGTAAATCACCATTGTGCAGCTGTCTTGGTTGCCTCATTCACACAAACACCCTAAAGAAAAGTCAAACCTCTCATGTTCATGTCCTGGGAATGAAGCAGTAAATTGACCCTTTTCCAGTTTTTGCTTAGACTTCAGATGAAATCAGCCAGACCTAAAATGAGGTGCTGGTGTTCCGACCAGCAGCACAAATTCAAAATATTTGTAGCAAGACAGCCACAGCAGGCAGGACAGAACAGCCACTGTTGCAGGAAAACACTGCTTTTCCACTCTAGCCATGCAATCTGTCTTACCCCTGCACAGGTCTGAAGGGAACACAGAAAAATGCAGACAGAAACTACATCACCCCGAGCAGTTTCATTCACATCAATATTACGCTTGTTTGGGGCCTGAAAGGAATGCAAGTGTGAAAGGAGGCAAGGTGCCAGCTTGCTTTTTCCTCCTAGGTAGAGGCTCTGATTTGTTATTACAGCTGTAGCTCCAATCCCATAGTGTAACTCGCTTTATGCACATTGTGTGCAGCTCCCAGCTTGGAGGAAGAGGGACAGAGCGTGTCTATTGGAGAGGGACAGATAAGGGAAGCAAAGAGCCATTTGTCCTCAGAATGGCTCATTCAGCTCTTCAGACCACACAGAAAATGAGCATTTTTTGTTATATCCTTCTGCATCTGCCTGCCAGCTCTGCTGCCATGTCCTGTACAGAGTGATGGGGGCAGTTATCCCACAATCCCGTCCCAAAAGCAGCACAATGGAACAGGGGTGCAAAGAAAGGCCTCTCCAGAGCAGTCCTCTCTGCTCTGAGGCTTGTTCACTGATCCTCTGACAGCAGCCATGATGGATATGAAAACTAGTAGTTAAAATGCAATTTAATTGCAATTGTACAGCAGATACCAGTCCAGTTAGATAAGGAAGTGAGAAAAATGAAGAACAATGAATTTTCATTACTTCTGTAAACAAAAAACTAATTGCAGACAATCCCACAACATTTCTTATGAGGGGAAACTCATAGAATACACAGGAAAATGGATAAACAGTGCAAGATTACTAGAAAAGCAATTTCTCCATCAAGTGTTTGGGATCACTGGCTCCAAATGGAGCTTGTACACCACATCATTAAAGTTAGTGCTATTTATTCCTCTGAGCAGTCATCTGCACTCAGTTAAGGCAGAGATACTTAGTGAGGGGTTAAGTCTTGGTGTAAGATTTCAAAATGCAGGGTTCTTCTTTAAGAGAGGTCACTTTTCAGAGAACTGACTTACCCAAGCTGCACTTTCTGGGCAGAAGTTTGCTTCAAATTTGCCTTTGAGTATGTCTGTATCTGCAACAGTGATAATCCTGAACACTCAAAAGATGAGTGTCATACCTTTCTCTGCACTGAATATATTCTACTGACCCCACATGGGGTAATTTTGTTCATCTGTTAAAATCAGCTGCTGTCAAACAGAAAAGATTTTTGTCAAGGATTGTTTTACCAAAAAATCAAACCAAACCAATTAAAAAAAAAGAAAAAAATAAACAGAAACCCCACATATATTTAAGGAAAAACACAGCTTAAGCAAAACAATCCAGTAAGTGAAATCTAAAGTATTTGACACCTAAATATTAAAGAATTTGTGACAATAACCTCACAAAGAAGGCAAAAAGGCAGCAGGGCAATGAGCAAAATTCCATCATATACCAAATAAATGTGCATTTATTTCAGGAATGTTAGTGATAAGCAAAAGGGCAAAGACATGAAAACATGTCATCTTGTAACTGCTCTAGTTAGAGAGCATTTTAACATGATTCCACAATTCTTATTTTTAAAAAATTGGGCAAAAGTCATATTGCAGATAGCAGTAATTTACTTTAGGAGCTATGACTCCTCCATTTGTCTCTCTGGTTTGAAAATAGATTAAAATTCTCTGTGATTAAATGTACACTTGATGTGATTAATAATTGTTGGGTTGAAATGTGAAAAACAAAGGAAGTGTTTAATAAAGGCTTTGCTAGATACATGAATCCAGAAACACTTTAAAGTTTGTTCTGCTTCTGCAAGCTTCTCAAACCACCTTACAAAAAAAATTAAATCAGGGAGGTTTTCCTGGGGTTTCTTGATCTCATTCACTTCTAGCTTATGGCTGAAACATCCCAAGTCCTTCAAAGTGCTAAAGAGAAAAGGACTCAAGTCTCACACAGAAACTTCTAAAAAGCAAGAAAAGTAATTCTGAAGTTAAAGAAATTGTATTTAGTGAAATGTATTTAATCCATGCAGTCTCTACAATTTACTCCTGTTTTTGAAAGCACAACAGCTTCCATATTTAAGAGGAGGACACCACGCTCTTACTGTGTTTTTATTAAGATGACTGGAAGCCCCTCAATTTCCCAGGCAAAACCCTGAAAGCAAGGAAATTAAGAGGGGAAAACTCATCTGCTCGATAAATGACACAGCACCCAACACCAGGCATGACAAATTCAGTTCTGTGTGTGTTAAACAGCCACGTGCATTGTTTTTATAGCTGGAGTACACCCTCAGTAACCCAGAAATACTCTGCAGGTAAAGCCCAGGGCTTAGGCCAGCAGATGAAGTAAAACTGGTTCTGCAGTACCAGGGGGTGGAGTGCAGAACGTGACAGTGTTTAGGCTGCAGACAATAATGTAATGTGTGTTATTGCTGGCTCCTGTTCCAAACCAAGCTTCAGGCTGATGGAGCAGCCTCAGTGGTCACTGCACTCCAAGAATCCCCAGGATTTTCCTCTTACATGTGTTTGTTTTGCTTGGTCAAAAAGAGACCTGATGAAAGTCAGGCTTTTTCCATCTCCTTACAAAATACAGAGGCAGATGAAGAAGTCAGATTTTTTTCTCTTGAAGAAAAAAGCTGATTCACCTGCAATCCCTGAGGAAAAAGTTTAAGTTCTACAATAAACAGTTCTACAAATCTTATCAGCTGATTTTATAGAAAGTTTCATTGCTTTGATTCACTTTCTCTCCTCAGGAGATGTCTGGGTGAGCTGGGCACACTGGTAGACATGAATGTTGTGAATCACACAACTTAAAAGTAAGGTGGGAAGAAGGGCAGGCTAGAACCAAAGCCTCACACAAAGCTGACTAGGGTAGTGGTGCTGGGTTGATGTTTGCACTAAATGATCTCTAAATTCTTCTCACCCAGTCTTAATGATTCTGTGATTATTACTGTCCCATCTGGAATTTGGTGCTCGCGAGCTTTATGTCATGGTCAGGTGCTCAGATTCTACAATCTTCACAATCATCCAAAGCCAGGCATTAGAAAATGCAGAGGGATATTAATTATATGAAAAGTAAATCATTCCCATAGGAGGAAATGCTTAACTCTCACAATTAAACAAATAAAAAAAAAAAAGGCCCAAAAAAACCCCCACAAAACAAACAAACAAAAAAAAGCCAATACAAAACCTTTCCAGTGCCTTTACATTTTAGTTCCTCTGTGACAGTTTTGTTTGGGAGCTCCCTTTTTTTTTTCTTTTTTTTTTTTTAAGCACAATGTATCTGTGGTGAACTCCAGACCTATTCAATTGTTTCTGAGAGTTGGAACCTACCAAGTTTACCAAACAGAGATGTCCTTTGGGAGTGTTAGAGCGCCTGGATTCTGTGACTAAAGCTGCAGATCAGGGTACCCCTGGGTCAGAGACAAAAGCTGGCTAAGAGTGATGAAATGCCATCTTTTCTGAGGTTATACAGAGCATTCTAAGGGCATTTTCTCACCTGCACTTGTAACCTGTGGTTGCTGCCCCTCACCTGGACACAGCCAGCAGGTCAAAACCCAGGCAGTCATGAGGCACTGCCATGATAACTTTCTTTTCCTCAAAACTGTGGAATCTGTTCAAAACTTCACTCCTAGGACATGGTCAAGTGTGCAAAGAAGCAGGAATACCATGACCACTTTGAGGACTAAAACATTTACCCTCATGCCTTCAGGAACAAGAAGTTCCTCATCCCCCTCCTCTCTTTCTCTGCTGCTCAGGGCTGGTTCTCTGACACACGAGGGTAATAAATAGGTGTCTTTAACAATGTCACTAATTACCAAAACCACTCAGCAGGGCTGGAAAAACACAAACACCAGCAGCTTGGTTCAACTTCAATGCAGGAGTCTGGACAAGATGAAGAAGTGTTTTTCTCTCGCACGTCAGAACAAGTCAGTTGATTCCTTTTGATGCACAGCAGCAATGATTTAACTAAACTTTCCTGAATGTCTTGAGCCTATTCTGTGCAGACCTGTTGGCTGAACAGGAATCCTCTTGAGAACTTAACCCTGCATGATGTCACACAATCCAAGGCTGGATAAGTGTCCAGTATAATGGAAAGGATCATAATTCTACCACAGGCCTTGAACTAGAGAAAAAAACATGATTTCCTCTTTGTCCCAGTTTTGAAACCCAATCTAGTTGTTGCTCCAGAATCAGAATAGACCCCAGAGAAGACCTTTAGCTGTCCAAAACACAGAAGAAACTTCTCACCTGAGGCCACATTTTAGACTAAGACTCTTTTAATTATGACTATCATTCTCACAGAAATTTCCATGACAACAGCAAAACTGCATGAGAGTAGGTGGAAAGTATTCAAAGGACATCTGGTTTTGGTTTTTATCCTTCTTCCCTGCACTCACTGTTGGGGGGAGGTGGTGCATGGAAGGAGAGCTGTACAATCTTCCCCACAGACACCCCAAAAATAACTCTGTTAGCGTGAGGGCCCCATCTGCACATGATGGGGGCTTGTCAAGCATACATGGGCTCCGATGGGTTCTGGCCAGGAGACAATCCTGATGGGGTGGTTTGTGCTTTGGCTCAGCACAAACTCACTCCACCACTGGGCTTTGGTGGTGGCTCGATCTCCAAGTCTGACACCACAGTGCCGCCAAATTAACCACACACTGCTTGTCTGAAGAATTCAAACTCTTTCTCACCCAACATCCATCTCCCTCCAAGGGATGACACCACAGGAGACACCCCTTCAGCTGGTGGGATCCTCACCCAAACCTTTGCAGCTCAATCACTTTAAAATCTTCACCCATAAATCACTTCCTGCAGTTAAAAGTACCCTAAATGTTTCTGTTAGTGCTTGGTACACTGAAATAAGTGATGAAATATGAGGAATGTGAAACAGTTTGTAATAAAACATCCTGCCTAGTACCTTTTTAATGATATTTTGACTCCAGGTTCTCATTTTTAACTCCAGGAGCTCAGAAACTTCCAATCCTTCCCACAGTTATTCTTCTGACTGTCGCAGCAAAACTCATACTATTTAAATTAGAATTGTGCAGTCTTTAATCACTCTGGCTTTCCTCAGAACAAGGAAATGGCAAGAGTTAGCCTAGATAACTGGTTTCAATTTAAGCTAATAGTTAGTGATTTAAGGAGAAATCCACGTCTCTGGCTAACTTCCTGATTCCACATGGCCAAAAAGGAATAAAATCGAGATGGAGTTGCTCCTACAAATCCTCTGTGCAAATACCCAAATTAGTACTGCAAATTCAATGCACATTTATTTTAAAATGTATTGCAAGAATTCCCACCACCATTTATGGCCTTCTGGGGTAACACACCAACAGCAGCCAACAGACCAATAAGTGTTCAATGACTTCCATGGTGACATCCTCATTATAGCCCAAATTTTGCTATCATTAGTCAGGCTTGTGCCATGAATAGTCATTCCACTGACACAGACCCTCCAAATAAGGACCTCTCTAGTGCAAGCAAGTCTAACAGATTTGGCACTGAATCAGGGCAGAGTACACAGATATGAGCTTTAAAATTCACATGGAAAAAGTTTGTATTTAAGCACACCCTAAGTGCCATGGATTCATTTTGTTATGAATTAAGTCATGAGCTAAAGGTCACACCTTGCAGGATCAACCTTGGAGAACAGGGCCGTCAGGGTACAATTTTAGCTCTTGATCTGTTAAGTTTCCTCCTAACACAGCAATCTAGTTAAGTTCAACCTTCCAATACCTCCACTGACATTCTAAATTTCCATCTTCTGTGTGTGTGAGTTTTTCTGAAGTATAAACTCATAGATGCTGTGTATCATCTAACAAGCTCCCCCTCACTCAAAATTAACCTCTGTCCTAACAGAAACTGCTCCTGTTACACAGACAAAGCCACCTTGGCTCCTCAGTCCCACCTGGAAAAGGGAGTCTGGCTTGGAGGCTCATGTTTCTGTGAAGGCACTGAGGAATGGTTTATCCTGCACAATGTGGCACCGTGTCTTCCTAGCACGTGCCTGTTTCTCCTCATCCAATCAGAATAATTTAACTCCTCTGCATGTCAGCAGAGCCTACCTACACTGTTTCTATGCCCTGTACCCATAAACTCCTCCTGGAGGTCATAGAAGTTGTTGTCACACTCATAATCGTTTTAAAACTTCTGAGAGAATGAGAAAAATAATAAAAACTCCCTCATATACACACAAAGACCAACAAACAAGAAAACCTAGCAACCAAAATACCCAAACCAAAATGAAACAAACAAAAGAAACAAAAGGAACCCAAAAAAAAAAACAAAAACAAAAACAAAACAATAACAACAAAAGGGAAAAGTTAGAGAGTGTCTTTGGCTAACTATTATATAATCTGACATTAAACTTGTTCAATATAATGAACCAAATCTCTGCAATATTGTGCTCTAGCTTGTAATTGTTAAAATCTGGATGTTTCATATGCAAGCAGACTATGTCACCACAATCCAGCTGACAGGCCACAACAGTGGGACAGAAGTGTAGATGGATCCCAAGAAGGAAAAGAGGTCATAAACCTTTGCAATTGACATATTATAATAAAGAAGGACCAATTAATGTCCATGAGAAATTGAGGACCCGTGCATTTTCATCCATGAGGACTACACAGTCACTGCAGCCTCTTTGAACCACACAACAGTCTGGTTCCAGGTTGTTCCAAGTAAAGACCATCATCAGCCTCAGTGAAAAATGCGTCACTTTTGACTTAAGTTGTATTTTTGAAAGTTTAGTGATAAATTTTGACCCTGAGAAACTGCTGGCTCCCATGCAGCCAGGACAATCTGCTCTGTATTAGTTACACTTCCCTGTTCTTGTAAAGGGAAAAGAGCAAGAGGTTGTTCTTCACCCATGAATTATACAGATTATGTTCTTGACTAAACCTTCTTTCTGCAAGCTAGGAAAGACACACACTGAATTTAAAAACATTGATTTAGAGGAGATTCAAAATCCAATCCCATCAAGGACTGATGGAGGATCAAATGTCATGAATTGTAGATGTTCACAGGTGCTGTTCACTGACAGATGTAAACGGGACATAACTAAAATTAAGACAATGAAAAGCATCTCTCACTTAATTTTCAAGTTCAAGTTACAAATTCTCAAGCATATATGGTTTCTAGAGGCTTTGCAATACCTATGTTGCTTGCATTGCATAAATCTCCAAGTTGTCTAGGACATACCTTCAGCTACTAAAAATAAAACACTCAATGATTTCAGTAACTAAAATCCCTCTTTTCCAGCAGGAGAAAAATTTGCATAACCTAATCTATATCTTATCTAAAACAGATTACAAACACTGACCACCTGCATTTTGCAATTGCTTTTTAAAAGTATATGTACACTTACAAAGGCCAGCTTGCTCAGAGCTAAGGCTAATTTATTGTTCTGCTGACTTTAAGAGCACTAAATTAAATGCATAACAGCCAAGGACCATCCTTGAGGATGTTTAGTTAGGAATTATCAGGGGTTTTTTTAGAAAGGAACTGTGGAACTGGCATGCAATAAAAACCTGTCAAACAGAAGCAGTGTGAGGCACTCAGGGCACTGTAGTAAGTGGAGAATGTACTTTAGTCCTGGTTGCAAAGTATCTGTGAAATAATTTTACTAAACTATGCCCAGAAACTACAAAGTTTTTTTCTCGTTTTTTTCCTTCTGAATCTGAGATGACCCATTATTAAAAAGATACTATTAAACATAGATGGCAATTCAATATCTGTCTAATTCTATGCCATGGACATATAAAAAGATTTAATTACATACTTTATGAACTATAATGTAGTTAGCACATAT
Source organism: Chloebia gouldiae (assembly GCA_003676055.1). Classification (NCBI taxonomy): domain Eukaryota; kingdom Metazoa; phylum Chordata; class Aves; order Passeriformes; family Passeridae; genus Chloebia; species Chloebia gouldiae. Next base: position 1,053,259 of record QUSF01000057.1, read on the forward strand.
ACTACATCTATCTTTGTATAGACTTATATATAGCATAAATAGTTTCTCAAACATTAAATGCATTTCTTTGAAAATACTGCTATGCAACATTCAAAAAATAAGACACTTCAACAGCAACTTTTGTGAGATCTACTGCACTAACTATAGGCAGCCTGAACCCTGACTGCCTCTTTGTAGACTCCACACTGGCCTTTAATTAAGACCTGCAAGACCACAAACTGCAGGTTCCCTCCATGTGGCAATTCCCTTCAGATCCAGAGCAGCCAAAACCTATTTTAAATGGAATTTTCTCTCTCTCTGCTCTTCCACATTAGGCTCCCCAGCCACTTTTTAAACCTTGCAGTGCACTTCCAGGCTGTGCAGACCCATCTCACCTTCCATGTGCTCCACGTAGCAATAAACATCATAAGTCTCATTAGGGAAGCGGCGCCCGTACGTCCTGACTCCTTTCTTTCCCATCTTATCTCCAAAGCAGCCAACTCTTGGATGTCTAATTGGATACCTGGAAATGCAGAAAATTTAATGTTATGACACCTTAGGATTTCAGCTTTTATATTTTTCAAATCATGTATTGCTTTAGGATATAACTCTAAACTCCATACACAGTATTTGTTGCTGTCTTCACATTTTGGTCAGACAAAACAATTCCTCTGGGTCTGAAACTCAAGGACACCCTAGAGCATCAGGCCCCAAAAGTATAAACAAAAGTGAATTGGGGGGAGCAAACTGGGGGTAAATTACTTCATTACCTGGAGCTGGAATTGGAGAATTAATCCCTGATATGCAAATGAACCAAACTTATAATTGTGTGAAAAACTTGTGGCCATTGTCCATCTTGGGTGTAGCCTCTGGGAGGCTTTTGACTATCCAAAATTTACCTTTTGAAGGCCTTTAATAAATACCCACTTCATTCTCTCAACTTGTCTAGCCTCTGTTCCAGGCAGCCACTCCAAGGCATCAATTACGGCAAAACTACAATTTAGGTCTGCACAGACCAGGCACACAAATTTTGGGTAAAAACGTGAAGGGACATTTTGAAAGCCTCACCTGACAGTCTGGTCAGACACCCAGCCAGCATCACACTGCTCAAACCCATCCTCGTAGGCTGCTTTCAGCTGCTCTGGGCTGGCCATGACGGCGCCGTTGTCCCGGCAGGTCTGGTGGGCCTGTGTGAAATTCAGGGTGTACCTGCTCGTGGCGGCCCGGTAGTGAAACACAACACCTGGAAGGCAAAAAAAAAACCTGTCAGTGGCACATTTTGGGTTGTTTCTGCAGCCATCACCACTCTGGAACCCAAAAAAACCCCTGTCAGTGGCACATTTTGGGTTGTTTCTGCAGCCATCACCACTCTGGAACCCAAAAAAAACCCTGTCAGTGGCACATTTTGGGTTGTTGTTTCTGCAGCCATCACCACTCTGTAACCTCACCTAGGTGTTGTTACAATGCTGAAAACAGGTGGGTAGAATGAAAAATAGTACCAAAAAGTGAGATATTACAGCATAAATTATGTTCTCCCTCTAGTGGCTGCTACAAGTAATGACAAAATACCCCCAAAAATGAGGTTTTTTTGCAGCGTGTTTTCTAATCAATGATGGGCCTGGTGTCCATTTCTACACATCAAAGACCACTAAAAATACATCATTTATCACTGTATGGATTTTGGTCAATTTTCCATAGCCATATGTTCCTGCACACACCACAAATGGTACAAACCAAACGAAGCATGGTTTTATTTGGGGTTTTTCTGGTTCTGACAAAGACCTTGACAATTTCAACAGCTTCTGGAGCATGTCAGACCTTTGGAGAGGGAAGTCTGGTGTGAAGATGGTTTTGTTTAAAGCAGGATCTGTCTGGAAGCCACATTCTGTTTTCTACACACACACAATTCCCACTGAATCTGAAACAGCTAGAACAAACCATAAAGGGCACTCAAGTGGCAGAAAACAGCCATCCCACCTTACAAAATCATTTCCCCCTATTACCACTGGTTTTTACAGTTTAGCATCAAAGGCATGTCCCTTGCAATACCTAATTGCACTCTAAAATCCTCAGAAGTGTTTCAATGCCATAAAACATCCAGAGACTGAAAACAAAACAAAACAAAACAAGCCCCTGAACCATTAAATGTTCCTTTTCTCTGATAGTTTTACTGGAGTACTTCATGATGAGGAAACAGCATACTGTAATACAGTTTGGGAAATGGTAATATTGTAGCAATAACTAATTTTACAAGTCTTTGCTGTTAGAGCATTGTTGAAAGATGAAGTCTGCTAGTTCACAAACAAATAGAAACACAGGTCACTTAGCAAACTGTTGATGTAAGACTTTCCAACTTATTTAGAAATCTTTTTCTCATGCAGACATATTCTGTAAAGTCTTGCCAGTCATCAAAAATCTGCATGTGGCCAAGAAGTAGAGAATACACATTTTTCTTCTTGTTATGATTCACTAAGAAATTAATACAGAAAATATCTTCTGAAAACTACTCAGCCATCAGATGTCATAATTTTTTATCAAAGCCACTCGCAGAGAAACAGAGGAGACAAAAGAGGAAAGTCTGGGAATCCCCATATTTCATCATTTAATAGGGAGTCACACACCAGCTGCACTAACTGGAAGCTTGCAGACCACCAGCATCCCCATAAAATCCCTTTCAGACTGACAAAACCCATCACAAAGAGTTTCTTGCAAGCAACAGTTTAATTTCAGCTTCGAATATATCCAAGTGTTGTTTGGCAACAGTGACAAGTGAAGAATACACCCCAGAAAATTATGGCTGTGTTTGTATCATTACATTAAACTGTCCAGGTCCTTGAAATTCAGTCATTAAGGGTGTTAAATTGTTGTTATTTCACAGCATTATTTGGCTCAGGCCCCACAGCACCATTCCAAACAATTTTTGGGCAGATTTCAAGAACAAGCAGAGAACAGGGACAGCTTCCAAAGGGCATCTTCATCCTGTGCTGGGAGCCAAAGGAGTACTTCAGTGTGGATGGGGGACAGCCTGCTCCCCACAGTCTCACACCCCAGAACACAGAGTTAGCCAACATCAGCATTTAAACCTTAAAATCACAAAAAAAAAAAAAAATCTGGAGATTTTATATTTTTTAATCATGCAGTATGCATAAAAATATTTATTGTTATATATTCGGAATTTAGTAGCAGTGGTTGAAACTGTGAGCAGAACACCTGCTGGTATAAATGAGGATTGCTATGTTAGTAGCACAGTAGTAAATAAAAACAGGATTTCAGGTGGTCTTCTTGATGCTCTGGATCTAGAATTTAAAAATGGGCAACTTTTACAGAGCTCCCAACAGAAGCAGATAAAATATTTACCCTGTTTCACAACTATGAACCCATAATAATATTCACAAGCTGTGCATCTGGCATTACTATTTGTTATGTTTGAACGTATGCAAACATTTTAAAACTTTTTTTTATAATATTGGCATTTCTGTAATAAAGCATATATGATGCTGAGTCAGAAATGTCCAATTACATGAAGCAATTTGTAAATTCAGTTTGTTGTTTTAATCCTAATTGAAATGAATTTTGTGTGAATTTGAATTACTTGTCTCTTTTTTATAAATGTTTTCCGAAATTGCTTAAGTATAGGACTTCAAACTGGGCACAGGAGTTTCTATTTCTCAGTAAGGCCACCAAAAGGTTGTCACCTTAGAGGGGATGGCAAAATATCACTCTAAAGCTGTATATTTTTTTTTTATTCTAAAGCTTCCTGCTGCTTAAACACATGAGTGCATTTTCCACAATCAGCTATTTCACCGTGCATTCCTTCATTTTTTTTTATCATGTTGGAAGCACCACTGCCCGTGTGACACCTGAAGAAGGCGCGACTAAAGAGTTAAAATCCCAGCCAATTTAAAGTGGATTTCGCCGAGGCAAAGAAGAGCCTTTGGTCATTTGTAAATCCTGGAAAGGAACTCGGGGAATGCTTTGTTCTCCTCGCCCTGATCCACAAGGTAAACTTCACCTATTCTCAGAGCTGGAGGCTCCTCCATTTCCAGCGAGGAGCTAATGGACATGAAAGAGCCTCCGAGATGAATGGGAAGGAGGACTCACTATGCATAAGCCTGTGCAACAGCTGCAATAATTAGAAGACCCCTGGGGCTAAGAAGATTAAAGTGCAGGACTTTCATTGTTTCAGTTAGACAGAGAGAGGGGGGAAAAACCATTGTCCCGGTCTTTGCACTTTAAAACATTTGTAAAGGATTTTTTCCCCCTCCTTTGTCTATTTCCTCCCCGAAAGAAAAGGCAAGAAAGGAGTTGTCCTTGGAACAAATAAAGCAACAGGAAAACAGACTACAGCGGTATAATGTTGTCACTGAACATCTGGCAAACAAAGTCAGTGTAATTACAGGAAGGAGTAGCAGCAAGAAAGAGCACTCATAGGAAAGCAATTTGTAGCATCCAAAATTCGCTTCTGTCAGAGTAAGAGTGAAAGTCTTTTCATCGTTTATCTCATGTCTTAGACCAAAAAATAAAAATCTGAAGCATTTCATTTTTAACGAACAAGGGTTTCCACGGGTAAGAGCCTGGTTCTGTGATTACACCCCTTTGGGTTGCAGCTTTATTGTGTATCATGCATCAAAACCCTCTGGAACTGCAGGGGAAGCTAGTTTATTAGCTCCTGGTATGGCTAATAATTTATAGTTCACTTTCACTAGTGAGCTCAAGCTGCTGCTTCATGCAGTGTTGGATGTGGCAGCATAAAGCCTGAACCTCAGAAGTTGCCTCACACAGCACAGATTGTGATGGCAGTGCTTGTTATCCTGTTAATTTTTGTCTTCAGACTTTGGACACTGTGGTGCAGACCCCCAAAATAAACCCCAGCCCAGTGCCAGAGGTACCACACAGTTCAGGTCATAGCTCAGATCTTCCTTGGGCTTAACACAGAAGGCAATTTCCATTAAAAATACACCCCAAAAATATGGGTTACAGGGCTGAGCACTGTATGAAAGGAAGGAATGTGGCAGCATTTTCAGTTCTCTGCATGAATAATTTGTTTGTGTCTCTCTCCCTAGGCTTTGCACCCATCTTCTGACCTCTGTCTTGGGCTTTGGCAGCCTGAGAAGAAGAGGCTCACCTTGCCAAAGGCCTCAGGGAACTCACGGTGGGAGGGAAGGTGCCTTCCCCCTGCCCTGCCAGGGCTCTCCAGGGACAGACACCCCTGCACCAGCTCACACTCTGCTCCCCTGTGCGGGACGTTTGTGCCCATCCTCACGGCACACAGGCAGAGAGGGGCACAGGAACTCCTCTGAACAGCTCCAGATAATGAGAGGAGGGATCGATGCTGAGCTTCACCTGTGCTTTTATCCTTTTATTTCTCTCCCACCACAGCTCCTGCATCCAGCCCGAGGCAGAACCGAACCAACCTGCCCACTCAGAGGCTGCCAAACTCTACAAGGAGGACACAGCAGCTTGGCCAAGACATTTCCTTCCCTCTTCCTGGCACGCTTTGCAGACAGACCCTCGGTCTTTACCACCCAGAAATAAATTTCCCTCTGCCATCCTTTGACGGTCCATGCCAACTGTGCTCTTCCCTTGCCAGGAAGATTCCTCGGGATCCATTAGGCAGGAGAGTAAAAGAGCTGAAAAATGCAACAGCCCATGATAATTCACACGGAAGTTCAACATCAAGAAGGGGTAAGGTTTCAAGACAGGTAAGTCTGAAAGAGTAGGTAAAAGCACCTCTTCAAATGCCGACTCAGGAGATAAAGAAGGGGATTTCTGCTGCAGAGAGAATAGATCAATTAGGTTGTCAGCACACAATCGCTGAGTGGCATCGTTCCCACATCGGAAACAACTTTCATTTATTATCATTATAATGCTTGCAGGAAAGACAAGTTTGCATAAAAATGAAAATGTGAATTACCTGTCTACTGCTGCCTCCCTAATTCTTGTTTCTTTCCATTAACAAGATCAGTATCTTAAGCCTGGGATTGTCTTTACAGGCTTTAAAAAGAAAACACAAAAAAATAAAATTGGGAGGACAAAAGAAGTCTTTCAGATTTGCAGCAGAATCAAACAGAAACTGAGAAAATTAGGCCCATGAAAAGAGAGAATTCCCAAAATACTAGTTAGAAAAGAATAAAGTGGTCTCACTTTTGGCAAAAAAAAATATTCACTGAGGAGATATAACAAAAGAGTAAGTAAACTAGAAGGATCCCATTTGCTACTTTGATCCCTTTAAATCCAATTATCTCCAAGGAGCAGAACAAAAAATCAGCTCAAATGAGGGGCTTGTTCAGACTTCTTAATATTGAATACATTGGGTGATACATGTTCTTCTTAATTGCCCAATATTATAGCACCACACAAAACGAGTATTTCACTAAATGTTTAGAAGTGCTCCAGAATGAAAAGTACTGTGTAATTTCATTTCTAGGTCAGATTTTTACAAGGTAGCTCAGAGGTATTTTATAAAAGTGGACTTCATTACAACTAGAGAGAAGGAGTAAATGTGAACACAAAGATACAGCAATACTTTTTATAAAATCATTTCTGAAATTTTGTGTGTGAAACACACTAAAGGTAGCTTTGCCTAAAGGTTATAAGTTGAATCTAAAAGAGTAGTCTATAAATCTCCCTAATTGGCGACCAGGAATATTTAATGCAGAGGTCTTACCTCACCCAGGAATACCCAAATGCTGAGAGGCCAAGGACTCCCAGTGTGAGACAGTTTGAGCTGTGGGCTCAGTAACAGCAAGAAAGGTTAGAAGAAGAGAAAAAAACACTGTAGAGATATGAAATTACAGAATCAACAAAGGAAGACTTGCTCCTGAGACAAAGGGAAAATTTTGGATGAACCTGCACAGAGGGCAGAGAAGAAAACACATGGACATGAAAATGAGTATGAATGACTTGTTCTGCATATCCAGGATTGGACTTGGATGCTCCTAGGAGGTCTCTTCCAACTCAAAATATTTTAAGATTCTTCATTTCTCTCCTTGTGAGAAGCTGAAGCATTTAACACTGCCATGCTGTTAGATCCAGTTTGAACACAAAAATAACCCTGTCTGGGAGGTCAGTGTAATTACAGCAGCAACCAATCTGTCAGGAAAGCATTCTCCATGATTAATAACAGGAAAGGGGGTATCCAGTGCGAGGAAAATGCCCCTCCAGTGGTCCTGCAGAGCTGCCTGCCCCAAGGACAGCCCTGCAGGCCTGAATAATAAGGCAGGCACCTGGCTGCCCCAAACTCCCTGCGTGGGCTAAAATTAAGTGTTTCCCTTCTCCCTCTTACACCCTCACCTGATGTGCAAAAAGCAAAACAGTAACCCTGATCTCAGGGGTGAAGTATGGAGAGCACCTGGCCCCTGTGTGGATGGGTGTTTCCTGCTGGGTTTGGGCACAAGGCTCAGCACCTAATGTGGAGACTTGCAAAGCCAAAGGAAAACTGTAACAGTGTCATGCTCCTCCTACACTTTGCTGTGACTTTCCCAGATCCCCAGGGCTGTGCACAGAGAGCCAACCCAGCCAGAACACAACTGCTCACATCCCTAGAATTAAACAAGCCAATTCAGTTTGGTTTTTTTCTCTGAGACATTTAAACAGATATTCAGATCAAAATATTTGATCTCTGTTTGATTCACACACAGCCAAGCACAGCTCAGCAGATGAAAGATCCCATGTGAACTCACAGTGTCTTGATGATGCCTCTGAGACAGAATCATGAAATAGTTTGGGATGCAAGGGACTTAAAGATCATCTATTTCCAAATATAAGCAGCTATTGATACCCAAGTAGCTGGCATCATTAATTCCTACAGCCAAGGCAAAGGAAGGCCACAGAATTACATCAATTTCCAAGACCCTGTCATTGTTTAGAAAACTGTCACCTGTCAAGAAAGGTGAAATGCATAATGGATCTAGCAGAAATATTCACTGCAGAGACAAAGGCAACGTGTGTGATGAAATGTGTCTTCCTAGTGAATGATAACTAAGATAACCAGCTGTGGTTAAGTGGTGGCTTAACCAGGAGTCCGCCCATGGATAATGAAAATCTACAGACATTCAAAAAAAATGGGAAAAACCAAACCCCTATCTGTTCAGGATAGAATAACCAAAGTCTCTGTGTGGCTAATCCCATGGGTGACAGGTCTCTGACAGCAACAGGGTGTTTAACTTTGCTCTTTGATATCAGCTGCTTCCTTTGGAATAAGAGTCTGGGACAGCCAGATCTTTTGTCTGAACAGTCTGTTGCTAATAACATATGAATCTGACTTCAGAAGTTCATTTGGCATCAAAAACAGCAACTCAACTGGATATTTGCACACAAGCTATCAAATTTGTCATTTGTGATAGCTAAACAGAAAAAAAAAATAGGTTCACAGTTACAACTTCTGTACAGTCTTGGGCTTGAGACCCAGCCAAAATAAACAAATAGGCATTAGAAGTTCTACTTTCAGTGACTAATACCCACTATTCAGCTTAACCTGGTAAAATCTGTATGCTACTGAGAAAATTATCCTTCCTCAGAAATCCCACTTTTCATTCACAATACATTCCATCACTGGTAAAATACATTCATTTGATGCACAGTGTGTTCAATAGCAGTTTTGTATTCCCAGCATACCTAAAGAGGAGAAATGGCAATTATAGTAATTTTATTCAAGTTATCTTTCCCAGCTATCTATAATGCTACAAAGGTTAATTTGAAAAACAAGCAAGCCAGCTGTCTAATCTTATCTTCCTGGCTTCATTGATACTGCATTATGCTTTTTCTTTGAAACTTTAAAATTAGGGACTGTCTATAAAACAAATAGAGACCCTGAAAAATATCTAGAAAAAAAATCCTGAATTGGTTTAAAAATATCCAAAGAAGCATAAAAAAAAAAAAGCCCAAACCATAAATTCATCATAATGACAAAGGAGAAATTACATCTGTTTCAGCAGAACTCTGAAAAAAGTTTTGGCCTACCTAATTTGAGCATAAAATGAGTAGAATAAAAGAACTGGTGATAATTTTACCAGAGCTCCAGCAGCTCCAGCTCCACCCAGGAGAGCTGACCAAAGCGCAGTGCTGAACCAGGCTATCTCTCAGCTCTGGAATTAGCTCAGTTAACATGGAAATATCTCCCTGCACCCCAATCAGGACAGGAAGAACAAAGGGAGAGAACAGTCTCCTCAAATGGTGACAGTTTGGGGTGCAGTTTCAAAAAGAAACAGCAGAGGTAATTTGTGTTTGGGACTAATGTTTTTTTTGGTTTATTAATAAAAGCTGAAATCACAAGAAACTATAAAGAATAGAGCAGAAGATCTGAGCAGCAACATTCACATGAAGTTCTTATGAGTATAATAAATGCCATTTGTTTACATAATGGAGAAAACTGAGAATTGATGGCACAAATGATAGTCTAGCAAACCAATTTTCCACTTGGATCAAGACTTAGCTTTTTTCCTGTCCTGAAATTCTGACATTAAAGCAGTCATGGAAAAGAACAGTTGCAGAAAGAAAATGGAGTCTGTGAAGTTTTCATTGAGGTGAAATCATAAATCTAATCACTTCAACACTTTGCAGGGTTTTTGCAGGAGCAGCAACTACAAAAGCTACAGTAACACCATAAATCATCTGATATTTTATTGTCATAAACATCTGCAGCTCCTGGATATAGACGTGTAGTCAAGGGAACACTTGAAAAGGGGTAAGGAATGCCAGGTACACTCGTTATGAAAAGTAATGTTCAGACCAGGATTTCTTTTGCTTTTATCATTAGGACCTAACCGTTTATGAAGTTATGCAGACAATAATGGCTACACTGATTTATTGTATTTCCAAATGAAGGCCGCACCTTCAAATCCTTTCATTGAATCAATTCCAACAGACTATTCACACTAGGTTAGGCAGATTGGAAGAACAATACAGTATTAAGCTCACCAAAAAAAGCCTTAGCCAAAACCATGATTTCCAGCAGCAGATACGAATGTTTGCTTTGGGATTCATTCACCTGAGTAAACACTGAACTTCCGAAAAACATCGAGCTACAAAGGAGTGTGCGAGGCAGGGCCCAAAGCAAGGCTCCTACAAGAACAATCTCCTCAAATGGCTCCTATGAGGAGATCCATCCACACAGCTCAGCGTTGTTCTAAGCACAGGCAGAAACCTGGGTCCAGAACTTGCCTGTGCATGGCACAGAGCCTGGGTTAATGCCCTGCCTTTCAGCACAGCCTGTTAGGTTAGGCTCAGTGCCAGATGGGCTCTGGAGCACTCTCTGTGCTCTCTCCACGAGCAGGTTCTGAGGGGAGAAACAACCCCACATCACACGCTGCTTTGGCCACTCATTCTTTTGCTGTGCTTAAACCCATGGAGCGCTCCAGGCCAGGCAGAGGGGCTGCGGAGCGGGACAGCCCTGGGGCTGCTGGGACACAGCTGGACACGAGCCCAGCGTGCCCAGGTGGCCGAGAGGCCGATGGCCCCTGGGCTGTGCCGGCCACGGGCAGGGACCGTCCCTGCGCTGGGACCAGATCCTGGGGACGCCTCCGGGCCCCTCACGCAGCAAACGGAGGGGCCGGAGCCCGGCCAGAGAAGGGAACGGAGCTGGGAAGGGAATGGAGCCCCAGGAGAGGCCGAGGGAGCTGGGCAGGGGCTCAGCCTGGAGAAAAGGAGGCTCAGGGGGGACCTTGTGGCTCTGCACAGCTCCTGACAGGAGGGGACAGCCGGGGGGTCGGGCTCTGCTCCGGGAACAGGGACAGGAGCAGAGGGAACGGCCTCAGGCTGGGCCAGGGGAGCTCAGGGTGGACACCAGGAAATTAAGAACTTCACCGAAAGAGTGGTCAGACATTGAAATACACTCCCAGGGAAGTGGGGGTGTCATCATCCCTGGGAGAGTTCCAAAAATGCTTGAATCTAGCATTGGAGACCCCAGTTAGTAGTGAACATGGCAGTGCAGGGTTAATGCTTAGACTTCTTAGACGTCTTCTTCAATGTCAACAGTTCTGAAACACCTGTCTGTCTCTCAACACATAGACTTCTCACTCTCAAAATTTTGGAGGCTATTTCCTAATGCAGATAACAAGCAAACTGTTATCACTGCCTGCTCCACATTTAGGAAACACTTCCCTACTTCTTTTCTTGCAGCTTCTCACAGATGAATTTTCCTTCTGCCCATCCAAAATTTATTACTGGGCAAAAAGAAGCACTTCCTTCATGCTTGGTGATACTTTCCCAGAAAGAGTGGCTCCCACTTTTGGTGGCATAGTTTGGGACATCAAGACAGGCCAACCACAGCTTCAGTGGCTTCTTTTCATTCTAAATTTTCATCCTTTCCATTATGATGGAAAGTTGCTTCTTTTCACCCTAGTCAAAGGGCAAATTGCTAAAATTCTGTAAATCCTCTCTAGCTCTGCGTTAATTACCAAGTTTAACTGGAATCATTACTGGCTAGGAAAGAAATAGACAAATCCTTACCCTCAACAGCCAGAGAGACGATGCCCTGCGTGTCCTCCACTCCGTACATGACGTCGCAGCGATAGACCCCGGCGTCGCTGGCGCGCAGCTTGGAGAAGGTCAGTGAGGCATCCCCGGTCTCCTCGGAATGGCTGGGGACTGACACCCTGTCCTTGTAGCTCTGGCCTATTTTGATGTTGCCATTTTGGGCCACCAGGACCGTGGTTTCCTTGGCGTCCTTCCCGCTTTTGTCCAGTTCCACCTTGGACCATTTGATCCGGAGGTACTCAGCGGCGTAGCTGGAGGATATGGTGGGTGTGGTTGAAAAGAAGCATGGCAGGACTGAAGTTCCAGAGAGAGATCCCTTGACCAGGGTTTTTTTTTCTGCTTTGACTAGAAAAAGGAGAGAGAGAGAGGAGAGAGAAAGGAGAAATCACATTAGTGCAACAGCAAAATCAGAAACAGATACATTTCATTGTTAAATAATGATTCACTAATGCAAAGCCTTAAATCCATGAACCTTAGCTGATTTGTAACAGGACTGGGGAGTACAAGCTGAAAAAGAGTTTTTATCAATCTCGGTACATCTTAGAATGATGATGCATCACATTTCTCGTTTAAGAAAATTTCATTCTGACTTATTTTCTCCATTTGTCATGGTCACCAAATAATTAACTTTTGGAAACTGGTCTTAAATTTTAGGCGGCAGATTAACTGTAAGAGCTGTTTCTTCAACTCACAGGAGGAAGTCTACTCTGAGTGAAAAATTATGAGTTACCTCACTGGCCAAAACCCTGAATGCAGGGGAGATGCTGGAGTTCACACCTTGCCTCGCCTCACGGCAGCTGTTCCTGTCCTCAGAAGGAAACGCAGCCCATGGCTTTGCACTCCTGTCACCCCTGACCCCACTGTTCTCTCAGGGGTTAAATCTTTTTATTGCACACGTGCTGAAACAAAAGCCTTTCCTGTGAGAGTCTCCCAAATAGTCACTCTTTCAAAGTGGTTTCCTTGTAGCCTCAGGGCCTTTAACGCATCGCAGAAATGAAATATTTCAGGATGTAAAAGCAAAGGAAGAAGTAAAGCACGCAGAAAGTCCCTGCTTGGCTCAGACTTGACATGATCAGGACTTTTATCATTTTTTATGTCATCTCCAGCTGCAAACATTTCACAGTGAAATGCTTCCATCTGACAATATCCTGAGGGGGAAGTTGACTACTGTTCATCCAAGCTGCACGCTGTGACTGAAGAGAGGGTTTCTGATGGATTTGCCTTTTTCATGTGATGTTATTTCATCACACATCATGGCTTAATGAAGATTAAAAGCTGATGCACAACAATAACTATTTTACCTCTTTCACAGTCCTTCTAACATTTTTGAAAGGTAGAACATGGTATTCACTATTTTGAAGGGAGATGGGATTTATAAAGTTTAGAAATATAATAACTTAATAATAGCCATCAACAGAGTGATACATGAAACAGGAGACACCAGCACATGAAAATTATCTTTTTATCTACAATGAAAAATATAATCTCTCCATAAAGAGTAAAAGATTGGAGGATTGCATGGAAGGGTGGGCAGAGTGAGAGAATTAAAGGAGCAAAAAGGGAAGGAAAATAAAGAGGGGGGAAATAAAAAAAATTTAAAAATACAAAAGAAAACAGAAAAAAGAAACTGAGGGAAAAGGAAAATGGAAGAAAAAAGGACAGTTGCTCATTAACCTGATTATTTTTAACAGAGACAGATGATTTTCCACAGGACAGTCTTAATGGTATTATCTAACCAGGTTGAATACGAGTGTCATCAGCTTAATGCCCAAACATTTTAATAATAAAGTACTAGCCAGAAAAGGAGATAAATGGACTGACAGGGAAGACACAGAATTCTGAATGGAAGTTCTCAGGTCCTTTCCATCCGTGCCTACCAAACTAGAATTCCATGGGCACACAACTCAGATGATAGTATCAAAACTGATGAAACCAGAGATCTTTTTTATTGCCTTTATTTTCTTGAAACTTCACAGAGTTGCAGTGGTTGGAGATAAAGAAATAGAATGAATTCTCACTTCTATCAGTTATGATGGAATTACTGCCAAATTGCACAGGTGGGAGATTAAAATCAGTCTCAAAATATTTAGAATTTATTATGATGTCTTGTCATCTATACACCTTACAGAAACTTTCTTCTTAATTGAAGAATGACTAAATTATAATTATACTGACTGACAGAACTTTAATAAACTTTGTAAGAACACTGTTTGTGATTATGAGTGATCTGGAATATCAGCGCTGATCCCTGAGGAAATTTTCTCCCTTTAAAATCTGTGTCTTCACTTCAGCCAGCTGGAAGCCTTGGCAAACAACACATACCATCCCAATATGAAAACTAGATCCAGCCTAAACTGTGCTGCTTCCCAGAACAGAAGATTCTGTGTAGCTGCAGTTCTGCCTGACTTTAGAAAGCATTAAATCACATTTTATAAAAAAACCTATTAGTTGTGGCAAGGTGAAGGAAGGAGGAGGAGAAGGCAAGAAGAAGGAGAAGAAGGAGGAAGAGGAGAAGGAGGAAGTGTTTCCCTACAGAAAAAGAAGATATTTGGCTAACATAATACAAGATTAAGTGATGTTCCTGCACAGTTCCAAAAAGCTTGATTTCTTACAGAACTCTAAATTAGTCTAGCAGAGTTTACTGACCAATGCAGAAGCTATCAGCATCTCATATTAATCTATATAACACCTTTTTTCCCCCTCCTTTTAGCATTTTTGCTAAGCTTATATTCCATATCAGCCCCTCTCAGTGGGATGTGATAGACCAATGGCACATAGCTGGATGTCTTCATTTTGAGGTGGGAAGAAAGGAATTCTTGCTTGAGAACAAAGTCTCTTTCTCCAAAATGTGTACACTTGTTCTGTGGTAAATGTTACAAAGTTCTTAAAGTAGGAGTCTAGATAATTTTTAAAAATGACAGAATTCTGCCCTTCTGCATCACATTAACCACAATGACCAGGCCAGTAGGTCAGCAGTGGACAAGGAGTCTGAAGAACAGAGTACCCTGCATGGTGTGACACTGCTTAAGAGGAGTGAATTTGCCACATAATTGAATTTAGCTGAACAGAACGTTGCTCCTGACTATGCAGACAAATCCCACATGCTTAAAGAATAAAGTATTCTATTTATTTTAGCTAAATTTATGAGAAAGGGAAAAAAAAAGAAAAATGTTGCATCTCATTTTGCAGTTCAGCAACAACCTGCTGGGACATATGGTATATTGCCCTGTCTAGCAGCAGAAATAAAAAGGATCAGTGAAATTGTGTGTTTTGTCAATCCAGCTAGTAGCACTGAGCCTAGGAGAAGCCTTTTCATTAAACATCAGTCTTTTAGTGAAGATAATAATGAATTAAAATGAGTTAAATTTGTAGGAAACATTGAAAGGAAATGGACTGAGATCCAACAATAACCTGAGTTCTTTACTAGGTGGTTTGGGGTCTGAGCAAGTAGAATAAGAGGAGTGATGAAGAATTAATTTTATAGTCTGCAAGACACTAACAAGGAGCCAGGCAAATGCAAACCTCAGCTGCAGAACTCAACATAACACCACAAATGGCCACCCAAAACAGGAAGGAAAAACTCCAGTGTTGATGATAACCACAAGGTCCAGCTTATAAACCACAACAGTGATAAACTAGGAATTTGTGTTTCAGAAAAGATTTAAAGGCTTCAATTTTAAATCCAAACTAAGGATTCACAAAGAAATATAAGGTGTCTATCTTTCAGAATGCTGGGTTAAGTTCTATTTTTACAGTATTTTTTTAAAAAAGCCATACTTATAAAGACTGTGTGCAGTCTCCTAACATTCATTCTCAAAAATATTATTGCACCAACTTTTCTATAAAAGATAAGGATATGAGTGGATCCCACAGATTCTTTGGGATCACGAATTAGATCAATTCACGAAAAAGGAAAATTTTTTCATCCTTGTCCTCCTCACCATGGCCACAGTTTGAAAATGGTTAAGACTCTGTAGGCCAAAAGAATGGCCCCTGACTTAAAAAGTAAACCCCACAAAGTTCACAGTGTGTTCTAGGAATATCAGGGTGTTTCTGAATTTCTTCAAAAAAATTTGGAGAAATAAGGATGGGTCACAACCTGATCTACATTCCAAAGAATGGGACGCTCATAAAAACCCTCCAAGTACACAGAATCCCACTCTGGAGATAAATTACATTTATGATGTAATAAAAGGTGGAGTACATGAGAGGACATGCAAAGATGCCATCCCACTTTCTACTACTCCAAGGATCCATGTGACTCCTCCCCCTTAGTGTGCTGCCCTCTCAATCCCTGTATCCCTGAATTCTGAATTTGTGCAAGGCAGTGAGTCATGTCTGTGGTCTGATCCAGACCTTTCTTCCTTATAGGCAATCTAAATGTATTATCCTTTCTTTTTTAATTGGTTCCACTAATGAACCAGTCCTTTTCTTTATCATTCAGGACTACCTAAACATGTTACTAGCAACAGTATTCCAGCTAGGTGGAAAAAAAAAAAAAAGGTAAATTTGATTTTCCCAAAGGCTAAAATCAGTTTGATAGGTACTTGGAAAGAAGGGGGAAAGAAAATACAGAAAAATCTTGCTTTGAGACTTGGGAAAGCTGCTTTCCCAACTTTGTGAGTCTGCAGCAGCTGTTGGGATATTTTCCATACTGAAGGCCTGACCTAAACTTTCAAATAACCAGGGCAACCACACATGGATACATACTTCAGTTTTAGCATGTAATCACCAAGAGAGGCAGTAAGAGCTCCTTCCTTTCCACCCAAACCTGCAGCTGCTCTAACACCTCCATGCTTGAGACCCCAGCAGCCAAGGGGTCCAGCTGCTTAGCTCATGGCAGCCCAAGCACAACAGAAATAAATCATTAATGCCTTGAGGAGGACACAGAAACAAAATTAGTGACATTAACAACATGGCAGAGGCAAAGAAAGACAATTTCCTGAGTTTGGGCTGTTTCTTCAGTCCTGTGAAATGCCCTACCAATTAGACCACTAAATTAATTTAAATAAAATGTTCTATGTACAGAAACTTACCTTTAGGTAGCATATATGTTATAACTAACGTAGAGTACATCCATAAGATACTTTTTATACTTAACAACATCTTGACCTAGAAATGAAGAACAAAGGAGTAAGTGGTTAGTATTGCACTGTGTCCTTAGAAAATGTTGTAGCTCAAGACATCAATATTTGTCACAGAAACAGTTCTTCCTGCTTTCAGGGCATCTTCATTTAGCAATTTATGGTGGAGATTTGTTATAACAACCATGTGTCTCCATGAATACAGATTTTAAATGGGTTTCAGATTGAGTCCTGAGTGATGTTCTGACATGTCAATTCCCTCTCACCTTCCTTTACAGACTCCACCTTCCAACAGCTGGAAAGCTCTTCACATATATCATATGTACACAAAAACAAATTGCATGTTCACAACATTATTTCTCAGTTTTCATTTCCGTTCATAGTTATACATGTTGAACCTGTAAATATCCCCAAAATTACAAAAGCATGGCAAGACACACAAACATCAGTGACTGCAAAGGGTTTATAAATAGTCCCTCATCCATACAATTACATGTATGTGCTATGAACCCCAACATAAGAAGTTACTTTCAGCAGCATTTTGTCAAAAAATTTTTATCACTACCTTGATTTTCCTAATATTGCTGCCAAAATCTGCTACCTGAGCGCTTCACTTGGACAAGCAACCAAACTGACAGTTTTTTCCTGTTCAAGAGAGCTTGCAGTTGAGCTGCCTTAAGGATCAGGGGAGAGATTTAACAGATATGTACCTGTCTGTGTTATAACTAGGGAACCTGCACTGCACACGTGTACCAATTTGAAACTTCCACTTTTAAAAACTCCACAGGCTGCACTGAACATGAGAGCAAAGACACACACACAGAGGCAACTTGAGAAAACTCCTGGTGACGTGTTCAACCTCAGGACAGTTCTCTCCACAGCTCACAGATGCAGCCCAAACTCCACAGGAGTCTGTGTGAACTGGCACACATCCTGTAACGTCTGAGCAGCACGGGAAAGACGCAATACATCTCCAACCAAGCCTTTCCAGTGAGGCGAGTTAAAAATTCCCACCCAACAGGGCTGAAAACCCCAACGCCTTTCATTCCCTCTACACGGATGGCCAGAGCCAGCTGGTTGCACTGGGAAACATGTGCTACAACTTATTCCCTGGGCGTGGAGGGAGAAATGCAGCTGCTTTCCACAGAGCAGGCTGCATGCTGCCAAGGACACCCCATCTCTGCTGCAGCCGTTCAGGACAGCTGAGTGTAGAGTGTGATATCACTTATTTTGCAGCATGAACTTCATGGAATTTGCACTTTTCACAACTGAGATCCACACTAGAACCAGGACTTCATTCAGTTTAAGCCCTACATGCCATAAAATTTTTTCTGAGGACCCTAACACGTACCCCAACACCACTCAGCCAGTCTTTTATCTCTTCCTATATTTACACAAGCCAAGCTGCATGTGAAGAAAATAAAAGTGACTATTTATTAGTTAACTTTACAATTCTATACTGTGCCCTGCTGCAAACTCCCTGTAGAAGGCTGTTATGAGTGAGGAGGTTGCGCAAGATCAGAGCTGCAGACATCCAAATCCTTTGAATGCAATGGATCAGCTCTGAAATGCAGAGTCTCATGCTTGCTCAAATAAACACTTAAATGATCCTCATTATTACACAACAATTAAAAGAAAAAGTGATGTCAGTGTGAGCCTACAGATGTGCAGAAGGACCTTCAAGCAACCCTTGTATCCCAAAAATGCTGGAAGCCACAAGCACCAAAACCACTCCAGTGAAGTTCCTTTGGTAACACAAGAGCTCTGATGAGACCTTGAAAAGAAGAATGACTGGAAGAATTCTCCATCTTCCAAAGTGCTGAGTGAAGGACCTGCCTGCCAGAAAAAGCTCTGGCTCCTGTGAGAGCTGAGTGGCTCCAGACCTTCTGAGAAGTTCTGCCCACATGTGCTCCCCTGCATCACACACTGGCTGCATCCACAGCGAAGCCAAGGTCCAGAACAGAATGTTTACAAGTTTAGCTCTCCATGTTTACCCATGAGCTTTATCTCCCTCCTTCCCCTCAAGGCAACCTTGCCTTTTGGGACCAGAATGAAGGGAATCAAAGAAACCTGTCAAGAAAAAGAACAAAGTATTTTCTTTTTCCCAACAATGGGGGCGTTGTACCTAAACAGAGCTGTTTGCATGTTGCACCTGGCCCACTTCCCTGGCTCTGACCTGGCATACCTGGGTGCCTGGCACGTGTCAGTGGAAGCCTGTTGCCCTTGGAAGTTCATTGCAATTTCTGTCATAACAACTGCTTCCATGTTTGGTAAGAACACAAACCCTGCTGCTATGCTCCCAGTCACCAAACACATCACACACACTCACAGGGACAGATGAAAACAGAAAAGCAACTGTGGAAGGGCAATTTTCAAGGAATCCATGGGAACAGAAGAGAACGTTCTTGGATGTGATAGCTCCTAGCCTTTTACTGAGTAGGGCAGAATTACACCTGCTGCACCAAGCACTTGGATAGCTCAAAAAAATTGCACTGTTTGAGCACAAAACTTAATACGAGACACTTGCCAAAAATCCCTACCTGACTCTTGGAAAACCACCTCCTGACTTTTTATAAATCTTCTTTATCCTGAAATGCTCACCCAAGCAATGAAAACCCTGGGGAGAATGGTCTGATTTTCAGCCCTAAGGGTCGGGAGTGTGACTCCCACACAACCCTCCACACCTGAGGCTTGGTTTTCATGCTCCAGGCCTTGGTGGGTTCCCATAAACACTCCTGGTTTGCCCAGTGCTGCTCCATTCCAGCTGCCAGAATTAAAGATGCAATTACCCTTGCCACCCTCTCCAAACATGCAGACCATAACAGCATCACCTTGCTCAGCCCCACAGGGCAGCCTGGCTCAGGAGACAGAGCTCTGCAGACCAGGTGCCAAAAATCCTCCTCAGTACCCAGAGGTGAGGCAGAGGTTGCTGCTTACACCTCATCCCAATTCCCACCCACGTTTCCAGGCCCTTGGATGTGATTGCTCCTGCCCTTCTGCTGGCAGAGGCTGCAGCAGACTGTGCTCTTACACAGCTAAATCCCTGCTCTGAAACAGGTTTGTGTTTCCCATTCTTGCACTCTACAGTTCACAGAAGACTGCTGTCTCTCTGCTTTACTGCCCCTAACTCCACCGCAATTAACCAAAATCCATCTAACTATACCTTTTTCCACAAGATATTTTTTCCCCTTGGTGTCACCCATAGTAAAAGAAATCCATAACACAGTGAGCAAATCTTGCCAACTCAAGCTGCAAGACTTGAGTAAGTGTTTAATTTCCACCTTCTGCTAAAAAAGTACCTCACTTGACGTGACCAAACTTGGGTTGCCTGCTGGCTGGTTTCCAACTGGGCTGATCCATTTTATTAGGAGCTAGTACAGGCAGATGGATCTACAGTAGGAATTAGTGTTACCTTTCTAAACAGGATGCAGCCTTGAGTGCAGCATCTCTTAACCTATAGATACAAAACTCCTGGACAAGTCTCACATCTTTAAAAACTAGCAGTAGGGGTTCTCTCTGTGGGGAAAGAGCACAGCTCCTATTTTTGCAGGCACTGCTACCTTCCCTTACTACAGCAAAACTCATAGGAGCAGTAAGTTCTGACCAAATTCCAGCTTGTGTTTAGTTTGCAGTGTAAGCTTGATCTCACACCAATGCTATTTTAATTTAACCAGATGAGAGAACATCATGTCTCTCTTTCTGTTTAAAACTTCAGGTTCAGAGGGTGAATTGTCCTGGTGTGGAAGAGGCTAAAGCTTACAATCTAAAAATATTCCTCATTTCTCTGAAGCTGACACAATGAGGAGTTTGCCATATTAGCCATTTTCATAGTGGTAACAATGTCTCTAAAACCTGCAACTTCTCAGGTCACACCGAGGTTGGTTCTGCTGTAGACATGCTCTACAGCTGCACTGTGAAATCTGGATATGTTCCTCAAACACGTACAAAGCAGCCTCTGCCCATCTGATCCTCATAGTGAAAGTCAGAATGACATAAAAGATTAAAAGAAAAAAAAAAAAAAGAGGGTGGGACCCAACAGAACCCAGCACTAGAGAAGAGAAAGAAGCCTGCTCATTTAATGGGTAAAACAGTAAATTCCAGTTTCCAGTGGAAACCCAAGAAGCTGGAAATGACCAATCGCAGTCATAGCACATCCCTTGCTACGTTCCAAGCTCTGAAAGCTTCACAGGTGCCATCCTTCCTCAAAGGCACACATTCTTCACTTTCTTTTATTTCTGCAGTCCTTTGATCTTGGTACTGTTAATTGCTGCCATGTATCCACCTCACCATCAGCACTGCCTAATTAACTTTGCCAGCCTCACCACCTCTCTGCCACATGATTAATTAGCCCACTGTGCCAACACATAGCACATCAGCCTCCATCTCATTCACCAGTGGCTCCTGCCTGGCTCGTTATCCCTTTGAGAAACATTCCCAAGGCCTTGGAGAAGGTCTTTGGGGTGACTGCATCACCTCTTCCTCATCACCTCCAGTTGGGGGGAACTCCTCCAGGCTGAGTCCTTGCGGTGCTGCCTGCAGGCTGGAGCGCGGACAGGAGCAGTGACCGGAGCACAGCGTGTTCTGGCGCTCCTGGCTGCAGCGGCTGCTGCCTCAGGACATCCCTCACAGCCCCGTGCTCGTATGCCAGGAGCAGCTCCAGGCTCTGGGACAGCCATGCAGAGACAGTGGAAAACTGCCAGAGGCAGCACGTGGAGGAGCAATGAGCACACCCTGCTCCTTCTGCATCGCCCCAGCTCCACCTTCTCGCTCCTGCCTTCCAGAAACGTTGAATATCCCAAGCTGGACACACAGGGATGACCAAGTCCAGCTGCTAGCCCTGCACAGGACACTCTGACAAGCCTACCCCGTGCCTGAAAGCATTGCCCAGACACACTGACCCCTGTCAGGCTTGGTTCCAGGAGAGTTGAAGGCCTCTCCTGCCCACCTCTCTTAAGTGTCCACACTGCTGAAGGGAAGCAAGAGGTGGAAATTATGTCACTCGTGGAACTCGCACAGGTGTAACCCTGCACCGCCATCGTGGGGCTAGGCGCCCGGAGCCCCCTGCGTGCTGCGGCTCCTCAGCTCTCCTCGGGGTTCACCCAGGGTGGCACAGGATGGCGGTGGGTGCCCCCAGGGCGCTCTGCCATCCCCACAGCCCCGCTCCCGCCTCACGCCCTGAGCCCAGGCAGAGTCAGAAACGTGCCAGGCCCACCCTGCTGTCCATCGGGCACTGCCTGCTCCTGTGCCACTGCACCGCAGACTCACAGACTGGCTCGGGTTGGAGAGACCTTAAATTCCACCCATTCCACTCCCAGCCATGGCAGGACCCATCCCACTGTCCCAGCTGCTCCAGCCCCAGTGTCCAGCCTGGCCTTGGGCACCGCCAGGGATCCCGGGGCAGCCCCAGCTGCTCTGGGCACCCCAGGGAACAATTCCTGATTCCTGATATCCCATCCAGCCCTGCCCTCTGAGCAAAGCCAGCTGTGCCAGCCTTTCCTGCCGGCAGAGCTGCTCCATCCCTCTGCTCATCCTGTGCAGAGGACTCCCCGGGTTGATGGAGCAGCGGAAACAGCGGATTTTATCGAGGGGGGTGTTGCGTATTTTAAATTATTTTATGACGGCGGTGGTCTGGGGGGGTTTGGCGTTTTTCTCCCCTCACGGCGCCGGGCCCGGAGCCCTCTGGCGGGAAACCGGCGGCCGCGGGAGCTGCCATGCCGCCGCTCGCCGCCCGGGGGCGCCGCGGGGCCGCCGCGCCCGCCCCGTTCCTCGACAGCGGCCGCGCCCCCGGGCCGGCGCCGGGCCCTCAGCCCCAAAC
The DNA here is from genome assembly GCA_003676055.1 of Chloebia gouldiae. Taxonomy (NCBI): domain Eukaryota; kingdom Metazoa; phylum Chordata; class Aves; order Passeriformes; family Passeridae; genus Chloebia; species Chloebia gouldiae. The sequence goes on from QUSF01000057.1 coordinate 1,075,612, forward strand.
CCGGCGGCGAAACGGCACCGAAACCGAGCCCGTCACCCCAAAACCGGCACGCAACGCGGGCCCCCCGGCGCGGAGATCCCCCCAGAGCCCAGCCCCGCCACAGCCGCCCCCCGCCCCGGCAGCGCGCGACCGCGCCCGCCCCGTCCCGGGCTCGCCGCGCCGAGCCGCGCTCGCTCCTTGTGGGGGAGGAAAACTTCCCCTTCGGCTCGCACCGACAAAAAGAGAAAAGGGTTAAATAGAAAAGGCACGGAAGTAAAGGCAGTATCTAAGACACGCAAAATTTACACTCTCCCGTCCTGGGATGGGTTTTGGGTTTGGTTTTTGGGTTTTGGGTTTTGTTTTTTTTTTTTAAGCAGCGCGTTTCGACGCTCACGCCTCAATTAACAAAAAAAAAAAAAAAAAAAAAAGGAAAAAAAAGGGGAGGGGAGGGGGGAGGGAGGAGGAGAAAAAGGGGAAGGAAAGGGGAAAAAAGGGAGGGAAAGGGAAAAAAGGGGAAGGGAGGAAAAAGGGAGGGACAGGGCAAAAAGGGGGAAAAGGGAGGTAAAAACGGGTAGGGAAAAGGAAGAAGGAGGAGGGCGGAGGGAAGAAAAAGAAGGGAAAAGGGGGTAAAGAGAGAAGAAAAGGGGGAAAGAAGGAGAAAAAGAGGAAGAAAAAGGAAGAAGGAAGAGAATGGGGGAAAGAGAAAAGCCGAGGGAAGCGGGTGATAAGAAGTGAGAAGGTGAAAAGAAAAAGAAAAAAAAAAAAAAAAAAAAGCTGCGGGGGCTTAATCCCGAGAGCCGGTGCAGGGAGGGAGGAGAGGGGGTGGCCGGGAGGACGTGACCAGGGGCACAATGAGGGCCGGCCCCCGCCCGCTGCCCGCCGCCCCTTTGTGTGGGGACGGGGCCGGGGGGCGGCGGAGGCTGCCCGCGGTGTCCCGCTGCCGTCCCCGCACACACATCCACACACACATCCACACACACATCCACACACATCACACACACATCCACACACATCCACACACACATCCACACCCGCTCCTTCCCGCCGTCGGAACTCCCTGCTCGCCCTCCACCCTGCTCTCACTTTTCCTTTGTGACACAAAGGCGAAACCCCTGGCAGCGGAGGGGGGAAGGCAAAGCCCGTGCCCCAGAAAGTGGACGTGGGTGTAAGAGGGGGCGTTTTGCTCCACTGACCTTGCGATCCTCCTCCTCCTCACCCACTGCCCCCCTTTCCCGCAGAGAAAATGTGGTTCGGGGCACGCTGCTCTCCCGGCTCCTCTGGAGAGATGCTGAGCACCTCAGAGCCGCCCTGCCCTGCGAGCAGCTTTCCAGGAACATCAGGGGAAGGGATTGGAGAAGAAGGAAAAAAAAAAAAAAGAAAAAAAAAAAAAAAAAAAAAAGGAAGGGATGTGGGGAGCACACGGGAGTGGAGGACACAGAGCGCACGCTTTTCCCAGCGCTAGAAAACTGGTGGCCGGGGGGAAAGGTCTGTTCTCGTCGCTCCTGCCACACGGGCGCTTTGTGTACTTAACATCCGTAAGGAACAGCTTCCCCCCGTCTCCCTCCGGAGCCCTGTCGCACGCCAAGGTGCGGCTCGACCTTCCCAGCCATCCAAACCACCAGCACCGAACACTCTTCTCAGGGCTCCCATCCTAAAGTCTTCTATTCCCTACTTTTCTTTGTTCTCCTCTTAACACCGGTTTTTTTCTTCTCTTTTTTTGGTCGGTTTTTCGGGTTAGTTTTTTTTTTTTTTTTTTTTGGTAGGTTCCCGAGCATCCCTCCTTTTCCTCTTCCCCGCGTGTCGTTGAACTTACCCCAGGTTGTTTAAATTCACCAATCATCGCTATTCCCTCCCGCTTAAGATTTGCAGTTCAAACTCTTTGTTGGGAAGCAGTAAAACAATTGTTTTAAATCTTAGACGAGGTGTTTGCCGGCAGTCATATTATAGAAAAGGAGGGGGGGGGGGAAGGAAAGAAAAAACCACTAAAAACCGACCCGCAATAAAAGAGTTATAGTTACCTTAAAAGGTAGCGTATTGCAGAGATAGCAAAAAATCACAACGTGGTGGCTGGGCTAGTCCAGAGATCCCAGTGGCCGCATGAAAGAGTAAATCCCCTCGTTAGTGCTGGAAGGAGCCGGTGGTTCCGGGCTCTCTCCCCTTGTGCCGGAGCTCGCTGTCCCTTCCTTCGCTCGCTTCCCGCCGGCGAGCACCTGACTCCGAGCCGCGGAGCCGGGACCGAGCTGTGGGCAAAGGGAGCGAGCCTGCAAGTTCAAATGCGAGCCTCAGCCACCCATCATTATTATATCGTTGTACCGTCAGCGCTGCAGAGGAGGGGCGCTGGCTCGGGGAGAGGAGGGTTCACAAGCTCTGCGAGAGCCTCCTTGCAATTTCCAAAGCTCCCGCAGCTGCTGGGCGCAGGAGAGCCCCCAGCGCCTGCCTCCGCCGAGCGGGGCCCCCCCGCCCCCTCGGGGCTCCCTCCGGCCCCCAGACCCGGAGCGGGGACCCGCAGCCCGGTGCGGCGGGACGGTCCCTCCGAGCTCGCCCGGAGCCCTCCGGAGAGGGGCAGGCGGGTGCGAGAGGCACATTGTTCCCCAATTAGACAATTAACCGGGAAGAGAATGGAGAGACCTCCTCCACCCTGGCTCCCGAAGCCGGTTGAAATGGGGAAAGTGACTGGGACCGAAATGCCTTTTTCCCATTTGCCTCCCCAGTCTCAGCGGAGGTTGCAGTGAAAGAATAAATTGGTGCTGGTTCCAAACTTCCCCTGCCGATGCCAATTCACAGGCAGCCTCACATCGGCAGCCGCCCGAGCCAAGCTTCTCCACCCATGCATCTCCAGCCACTTTCTTTTTCTTTTTTTTCCCTTTTTTTTTTTTTTTTTTAAGATTAGGCTCTGCATTTGCTGTCCAAACCTCTCAGAGATGAAGTCATAAGTGGAGCTCTAAACCACCCTTTTACAAAGGGATGTCCACCAGTTAATAAAGGGTCCGGTGTGCTCTCCAGGCAGCCCTCATCCCAAAATGTACCTATCTCAGTATGTGGGAAACATTTAAGGCACCATCACCAAGCACAAAATGCTGGCAAGTGCAGCTCCTCTGGCATGCTCCCTCTCAGAGAAGCAGAAGCCAAAAGTCCCCCTCCTCCAGGAAGGTGTAAACCTGGAGCCAGAAAAGAAAAGCCTGGAGAAATAGGTGTGTCTGATTGCACTGCTCTGGGCACGTTTTTGGCAGCCCCAGGTACGAACGCTAGGAAGAGGCAAGAAGGAGTTTTCCTTCAGCTCCTCTTGCTGCTGCTGTTCCAGCTGCTATGTCCCCAGAGTTAGACTGACAGAGGATTTCAGACAAGCCCAAAGCCCTTGTTTCCAAAGACAGACCTCGGTGCCAAGTTGGAGGGGCGGGAGGTGGAAGAGATGACAGCCAAGCAGGGAGAAATGGAGACCTAGAGGCTTAAGCCAGATCAGCTTTGTGTGAGCTGTGGCCTGGGTGAATGGAGCTGGAGGGCTGGCTGAAAACCTTATCTCAGCTTGCACAGCTTGTTTGTTTTGCCTCCTTACATGGAGTAAATACACAATTGCTTACTTGGGAGGTTGAAGAGGGGCTTCTCTCCCACCACTGCCACCTCCCAGTAGCACCAGTGCCCCCAGTTCCCCATGCCAGACCATGGGTCAGACCCTGCATGGTGCATGTGCCTCCTGGGGACTGCCACACCTAAACACACCGGACCTGCCCCACACTGGGACAAGGTTTCTCAATCCTTGAAACTTTCTGAATCCTTGAAATCCTTGAAATCGTGCGTCAGAAGAGTTGACAGCACTCTGCTTTCAAACAGGCACTGTAAACAGTTGTGGGCACGTTTTTTAAGGGTGTTTGATGCAAATTCACACAGAGGCTTCGCAGTTCCTGTTTTTGGTAGCCTTGCCTGCCTCTCCAGTGTCACTGCTGAGGCAGTGCACACTTCCTCTGCAGAGTGCTGTGATGAAAGGAGGATACTGACATTGAATCTCTCCCACACTGTTTCAAACAAGCCTCTTCTGCCCCTCCAGTCATAAGGGGGTTGGGTGAGACACATAGTAAGGGCACTGTTCCCTCTCCCCACACAATCTCAGCCTTTCCAGGCTGCAGACAAACCCTCTGAAGACATATGAGTGAGGCAGGAATCTCTCTGGCCCACTCCTTTTTCTAGGTGGGAGACCATCCTGCTGCCATCCCAAACTCTGGAAAGGAGAGCAGGACCGTCCCCCATGGCACTGGGTATCTCCCTTTCTCCAGACCACCCTCCAGGACAAACAAGGATCTTCTAAATGACCAGTCACCACAGTCAAGCTGCCCCTTTAGCCTTCAGTGTCTCCAACTTCCCAGCTTCACCTGTTCCTACTCTGCTCCCTGCCTTGGCTTCAGGCAGGAGGGGTGACATTTAGCAGAGCAGGAGCCACTTCTGCAGCCCTGAGCTTGCTTCTTCATCACCCCGTGACCCTTGTCCACTGGAGACTGAGCAGCTGCTCCTGGCAAAGGATGGGAAGAGAAGAGGGTGACTCCGCTGCCCCTGCTCTGCAGTGGAGCATCCTCTCGCAGCTTTGGCTGCAGCAGCACAGCTCCACGAGGGGAAGCTGCAGGTTTCTGCTCCCACTGTGCTGGGTCCAGCGGAGCACTGGCCACCCCTCCAGGGGATGGGGAGGTCCTGAGTTTGGCCAGAATTCTGAACAGGGAGTAGGGCCGGGGGGTAGGGCAGCTCTACAAGCGCCAGCAAGAAGCAACCAGTAGTTATAGCCCGGGGCTAACCAGCCTCGGGTCGGCTCGCTGCTGGCACCTCTTGTTTTTCTTTTTCACGATGGGAAAGAAAATGGATTATTTCTTTAAAGAGAAAAGACCCTTCCCCCCTCCCCTTTCCCTTCCCACCCCACGGCTGCCGGAGCTCTGATGGGAACCGGCCGGCCAAAGCCGCTCGCTCTCGGAGCTGGGAAGAAAGCGGAGGATGTAGAACCCAGCCCCTTCCCCCTCCTCCCCGCCTTCCTCCTGCTCCTCCTCCTCCTCCTCTTCCTCCTCTCCGCCCGGCGCGGAGCTCCCGGAGCCCCCGCGGAGCCTCGGGGCCCCGGGGCTGGAGGCGCGGAGCCTCCCCTTCCTCACCCTCCCGGCGGCGGGGCCGCGAGGAGAGGAGCCGGCCGGGGGCTCCGCGCTCCCCGCTGCCCTTCCCGCAGTGGGGTGGAGGTTTCTGGGCACGGGCGAGGCTTTGGGGCTGGCCAGACAAAGGCACGGGCGGAGGTGGTGGCAGGGCTCCTGTGGGGCTGGGAAGGGAGGGATGAGGAACTCCTCCTTGGCATCCCAGCCCGCCAGGGAGAGAAAACCACGGGGGAAGGAGGGTGTGTTACACCGGAGACCCTCGGGGCTTTCGGGATGACTGGGGAAAGTGAGGAGAGGATCAAGCTGGGAAAACAGACCGCTGCAGCCCCTCGGTGTTTTCATCTCATTTTATTTAACCCTCCCCACTTTGTCCGGGAGCCAAGCTTTCTGCACTGAAACAAAAAACTGTCCAGATAGGGGATCTCCTTTCCACCTCTTGGAGACCACGCAAACTGCCTCCATGGGTTATGTCAGGGGCCTGAAACATTGTCTGATTTACTGTGAATGTCAGATACTTTTCTTTGTAAATATTTTAAGCAAAGTAGAAACAGTAAACCTTTGCTCAGGCTGCCAAAGTCTCCCATGACAAATCATTGTTTTCAGATGTTCAGATTTGTGTGAGAAAACCCAACAAAAGGGAAAATGTTTAGGCTTTGTCTCCATCCTAAAGCAATATCACTCAGGAAAAAAAAAAAAATAATCCTCCCAGCTATGTTGTAGTCCAGAGATGAAGAAGAATACTATTTTCATTACACACTTCTTAAGCACAGGTTTTATGTTACTGACTCAACAATGATTATCATTTTAAATGTGAAACACAGGCCCTAAATGGTTCTTTATGAGAAACCATTGTTTTCAAATATCTGAAATTAATTAGACCATGGCTACAGTCTATGTGCAAATATCAAACTGAACATCTGTGGAAAAAAAAGCGCTTCCCATCACTTGAAAGAATATTGTGGGTTTGAAACAGTCTCTCAAGGAAAATCTAATTTGTCTGGCATAGGTTCTCTAGAGCTATCTTTTGTGGCTTCACAATCACATTTTCTTTGTCTGTTCTATGCTTTTTTTCCCCTCCTGAGCTGCTGTGTGTGAAAAAAACTTTATGCAAAAGTAAAGGAAATAATTCATGTAATTTTCATGTCAGCAGCATGAAGGTCAGTTCGAGCAAAATCAAAGATCCTTTCAAAGTTATTCCACCTGGTCAGTGGCTCTGAAGGTCCAGCTTCCCACTCCCATCTACTTGCAAAGGGCTGTGCCGTGGCAGCTGTGCTGAAAATGAGTCCATTGCCCCAGTTTGCCTCTCAGAGGTACAGATATGTAGGTTGATTCCTTATTCTGGAGTGATTCAGTTATCTAAACCCCAATGTATTTTCAGAAACCACAAAGTCTTCTGAAACAATGGACTTCTTGCAAGTTCTCAGATTCCACATTTAAGAAAGGCATTTTTTCCCCCAGTACTTCTCTTTCCTATACTTCAAGTGAAATATGTTTTCAGAGGCAAATTAAAACTCTCCAAAGGAGTCAGGCTTAGCAGCAGTGGTAACCATAGTGTACACAACCGCTTTCTCAAACAAAACACTTGATGGCTTATGTCAATGTTTCTTTTGTGGCAAAACCCTTCTCCACCTATTTTTACTCCATATTTCTTCAGCAGAGGGGAGAGCACTCAGCTACGAAAAACCATGAATAGAGTGTTTCATTTGGTAGGAGAACAAGCCACAATTGATGGTTAGGTATTATTTCTGCATTAAATGTAATGATGCAGACACGGCACTATCTGCACTGAGATAGTCGGTTTCCAGGACAGGATTTATCAGGAGAAGGTCCAGGCTTTCAGCAGCACTGGATGATGATGGCAAAGGCAATGATGTTTTCCTCCTGTGTTCTGATGCTGCCTGCTGTTCTGACTCAGTGTTTCTGCCTTGACTCCAAGGACAAGGAGCCAGACTGGGATGTTTTATGTTTCCACAGCTAATCCCCCCCAAAAGCTGTGTCAGGAAGCTGGTGGTTTTGGTTCTGGCGGGTGTAAGTGTCAGGCTGTGTCTCCAGGTCAGGCTGAAAGAGCAGCCTGCTGGTCTGGCTCCTCAGAGAATGGCTGCTTTGTGATTTTTGGGGAGGAGTGGTCAGCGTGGGCAGGTCACCACCAAGGTCCTTCTCAGGGCTGATCCTTGCGAGGACCAAATGCAGCACAAGGCAAGAAAGGGGCAAAGAAACTAAGAAACTTATCAGCACAGGGTGGCCTGAGCCATAGTCAAGTGTTGTGCTAATCCGTGCTGTCCTGGGCTTCCTCTGATAAACTCCATCCTGGGCATGCATTATTTTTGTTTTGATAACTCCGTGGCTGCATCATAAACTTGAGTGCAGAAGTAATCCTGAATAATCAAATGTGGGTTTGTTCTCTTGCTGTTACCAAAAGAAATGAGTCTTTCATACTCTATTTTTTTGGTTTTTTATGTTTATGATACGAAGGTACCACCACTGTGCAAAAAAAAAACTCACTGGGTCTGGTTCCACACTGATAGGGCAAACTCTTGAAATGGATTAAGAGAGATTTTCTTAACTAATCTCTTCTTCCTGGGCCTTCTCATCCTTGGCTAAAGCAATAACAAACATTTGCAATGTGATTAATCCAAAACCTACTGAAGTCACTGGAAAGATTCTGCTAACTTCACAAGTGTCAGTCAACAGTTTCTTCTCCTTGGCTGTGTGTGAAGGGGAAGCAAAGAAAATAAATAGATCAAGAACACCCTAAAAAGTGGAGGAAAGAGAGAGTTTAGGGTTTTTCCTTGCCCCTCCAACTGTGCTGGAAAATCTCTGCTTTTCTTTCGGGACTCCTTTTTCTTGATTGAAATAGGAAGGTGGAAATCTCGGTAGCTGTTAGCAGGCAAGGAATGATGAAAACATCCATGTCTACAGGAAGAGTCCATAGCCCACTTTGAGTAAAAGAGAGTAAATTTGGGTTAAAAGATCTGATCCTGCCCTGGCATCTCACAACTTTTGATTGGCTCCCAGACATGTCCAAGATAATACTTGTCATAATGCTATTTAAAACAAACAAACAAAATAATATATAAACAAAAAAAAAGTGGGCTCAGGATGTCTGCAAATGTGTCTTGGCACAATTTATAAGACTCTTTGGGTAGCTGTAAACATTTGCCCCCCAAAACAACATATCACTTCCTACGAAGGAAATGGCAGTGTTTTGTTTAGTAGGGAAAGAATGGGTATGAAAGCAGAGAGAAAAAAAATCAGTCCCTCTCTGTTGAAAAGTACCCTACTTTGTTGAATATGCTCTGATTTTTAATGATTTTTTTTAGTCTTAACTAAGGAAATGTAGCATTCTTTAAACTTGTTTGAGTTTTACACAGAACATGAATCGTGGTGGGAACAGAGAAGAGTTTGGGAAAAGGAAGTCACTTTGTCCCAAAGACCTAAACAACAAATAAAAATAATCAGATACAGGAAAAAAAAAATTGATTTGCCAAATAATCATACTGTTTGTGAGGAAGATGGGCTCAGTGCTTTGGCTAGCCCAGGACTGTCAGTGAGTGAGAACTGATTTGTGATGTACACCAAGAGCTTCAAGCTCCATGTTCTCCCCACACCATTCCCAGATTTCTGCTATAACTCGGTCTTGGCTGCCATCAAGAGTTTCTCACCAAGTTTTGGTGAGACACATGCCATTTTTATCCTCTATCTGCTAAAGGAAGGATAAAAATAAGTGTTTCTGGTATCCAGACATTCAGTGAAAGGTTTTCTCTGTTGCAGCAAGTGGGGTCTCCCAGGATGAGAGAGAATGGGAACAATGTTAGCATTCATTGCATTGGCTGTAGGAGATAAAAAATGCCCTTTTTAGTATAAAATCAGACAGAAATAGCATAAACATTGTGAGATTTTTCCATACTAATGCAAGTGGGCCCATTTTGCTCTGAGTGCCATGGAGGGGCTCTCCCATCACTTGGCTGAGCACAGCCCTTCAGCACTATAGTCCAGAAGTTTTGGACATTTCCATGCCAGGTTCTCAGAGAGCAGCCTCTGATATCTCTTTGGGGTGGTGAGTCTGCAAATGGGGCTGGTGACGAGCAGATAAGAGGCTCTCACCCTGGGGGCACAAGGTCTCCCTGACACTCTGCAAAAGCTGCTGCCATAAGGAAGTTTTTTGATGGTTGCTGGTATTTCCCAATGGTCCTATGAGCCAAGAAACCACAAATATGGATAACACCACCTGCCTGGTGTTTGATTTTGAAGGGTGAGAGGGGGTTCAGGTCTGCTCAGACAGGGAGGTAATGTATTTCTTTTTCTTGTCGTTGGCCTTGGCTACCTCCTTGCACAGCATACTACAGGAAGGAGCTGTTTGATCACCCTCTTATCTTTTTCTTCTCCTGGTTCAGATGCACCAGGGATAGGGGAAGCTGTTTCAGAAACAGATGAAATGTTTCTGCTGGAAACCTGGTACTAATGGTGCCAGCAGCATGTCCTGTTTCACAGCTTCAGCACCACCAGTACTGCAGGAACAGGGAATTTGAGGAACCTTTGGCACAGCAGAGACAGGGAATGGACCTGGCAGAGGGAGCTGCCCAGGCAGAGGGAAAGGGGGTTGAGGAACTTCAAGATGCCATGAAAACAAGGGAAACCAGGGTACACTGCAGCCAAGGGAGAACTAGTGTCAAAACAAACTCCACAGAGCAACAAAAGGCAGGGGGAAAGTAAGTGTTTATTTTTCTCCCTGTTTGCTTTTTAATGAAAGTAGGCAGGCAAGTGTTTGAGGGTTGTTAGCATTTCTTGCTGACCTGCAGCTGGTGCATTTTTCACCCACTTCTGTCAGAATTTATTTGAGTTTGGTACTGAACGCTGATCAGACTTTGCCCCTTGCTTTACTTAGGCTCGGAATTGCTTATACAGCAAACACTCTCTGCTAGGGTTCTCATTAATCCACTTCTTTGTTGAGGTTTCCTAGAGGAATTCCTATTTGGTAAACCAAACAGAATTAAAATGAATGCATCTGCACCGGGGATATCCATCTTGGGTCTCTGGGACCTATTGTCCTGGCCAAATTAGACTAGGAGGCCTCTTGTGTTTGCCTGGAGCTGTGATTCCCACTGGCACTTGATAAACCATTGATAGGCTGTGTTACTTGGGGGTTTTGGGCAGATTTGGGGCACCCCTGGCAGCACAGGATGCGGGATGTGGCGTAGGGATGTGAGGTGTGGGATGCAGGATGAGGGATGCAGCATGAGGGGTGCAGGGTGTAGGATGTGGGACGTGGGATGTGAGATTTAGGATGAGAGATTTGGGATGCGGGATGCGGGATGAGGGATGCGGGATGAGGGATGCGGGATGAGGGATGCGGGATGCGCTCCCGCGGCGGCGCGCTCCTAGCCACTAGGTGGCACTTCCCATCCTACAAATTACAGTAATTAACGCACGCCTGCTGCCGCTAATGAACATCTCCCGCTCTTCTCGATCGGGAACCTGATACACAATTTTTTTTTTTTTTTTAGGGCGCGATGGACTGGTGAAATTCTCTGTCTCAATTTCTTATCTTCTCACCCCTTGCCTTTCCTTTTTTTTTTTTTTTTTTTTAAGATGCTCTGAGCCTCACAATGATTTATTTGCCTCTATTAGAATTTCTTAGTCTCTTACACGTGTGTAAAGTTGGGTTCTTTCTTCTAGACATAGTGCTTGTTACAGAAAACAGATGATTTTTTTGGTCCCATTTCGTTCCCTCTTTGTTGCCTTGCCTCCACCAATGTGACAAGAAAAAAAGACAGGAAAGCAAATTTGGGTCTTCCAGCTACTCCTCTCACAGCAGCCACAGAGAAAGTCTAAAAACGAGTGAAAACCTCACAGTTCAGTCTAAAAAAATGTACGCTTTCTTTATTAAAAAAAATAAAAAATAAATAGACCCAGGTTTTACTGTGGATTATGTGACACTTCACCTTGCACTTTAGGTTTCTATAAAGCCCAGTTTAGGTCAAACTGATTTTTTGGCAGAAAACCAGGCATAACTAAGAGCTTCATATAGTTTCCATCTGAAAACATAAATCAAGCAGCAGGCTCAAAGGACAGCCCAGCCAAGGTTTGCTGAACCCCACAGCCCCAGACAGTGAGGCTTTCAGTGGATGTAGTCTGATATGCAGTTTTGGCTATGATATGTAGATATGTAGTTTGTTTGTTTTGCAAAGCATCTGGGCGCGAGGAGGGGAGGAAAGATAAGTGAAATGTGGCTTTTTCCAGGCCCAGGAAACACCCCTGGCTCCCCAGTTGCTGGTGAACAGTGGGCTCTTTTACACAGCCCCGAGTAGCTCAGCGGAAGCATGTGGGATGCAAATGGGAAAAGGGCATGACAGGGGATTTTTACTTATTTTTGCCCCTTTTTTTTAAAGTGTGCACCACTGTGTTTATACTTTATCATCTCTGATGCAACCAGACATCCACTCCTACCTGCACACTCCCACTGCCCATTTCACTTTTTATCCATCCATCCATCTTTGCCAGCTCAATTTTTTTGTTTGTTTTCCTTTTTTTTTTTTTTTTTGTGAAATTGTAGCTTTCAACTTTGCAACACTTGAAACTTGAATTTGCCAAGTCTTGCATGCTTTCTGTGCCCAGCCCTTTTCCTCCGTGTTTAGCTGTGTTAGATATTCTCGTGCTGTCACATGAGGATTGACACCTTTGTTTTCAGAGCAGGGTCTGTATGATTTTCTGCTGAGTGCCTTGAGATGCTCAGTTTCACAGAGATGTTTGTGTTTTTTTAAATAAAAAAAAATGGAACAGGATAATTTCCCACTTATGGAACCATTCAATAAATTCTCACAGGCTTAAAGCAACACAAAGAGAGGCTTGAAAAATTCCTCTCAAGTTTTTCTCATTTTGCTGCAATTTTGTTTTCCATGCTCAGAAAGTCTGAGTGGTTTCTAGCTAAACCCTCCACGCAGTGTAACCTCTGCTCCCTTGCAATCATTTCACTTCGATTCACAGAAGCCTGGATTGTTCCTGCCCCCGAGTATCCCCCAGGATTAATGCCTGTTAAAACTTCCTAACATATTCCAGCCCATTCTGCTGCTTTCAGCATCTCACTGAGGACTTTCACTGCGCCACTTTGTACTGCAGGTCCGCTGCCTTATTAGCAAACACTAATTATGTCACGGGAGCCACACTCTGCAATAATGGCCTTATATGCACCCAGGTGTGCCAGAAATAAAAAAAAAATTAAAATTAAAAAAAAAAAAAGCTTGGTGAAAAATGCTGAGTGGATAAAAGGTAAGGGCAAACAGAGGAAGGAGAGATTTTCACTTTCATTGCCTTGTGCTAAAAATGTTTGTTTTGACACAAGAAAGGGGTTAATTCCACCTCAGCAAAGGAAACTAAGAACAATAAAGCTCTTTTCTTAGGTAGAAAGGTTGAGGAAGTCTTTAAACTGTTGCACAGATAATAAAGATAAATTTAGGAGATAGCTTAAAAATTCCCCCTAAGATATAAAGTAATAATAAGCTGCTCACTATAGTTTGGGTGACAATTAAAATGCCTGTGGGATATATAAGTGTCATCCATGGGAACTCCTGTTCTGCTGTTGGAATGTGTTCATTACCCAATGAATCCTTGGGTGCTGAAAAGCTACAAAGATACTCATTGACTTTTAGGAGTGATAAGTCAACCTTCATAACAGGGGTAGAAATACCTTTCTTGAACACTTTGACATGATTTTTGCATAAGAGTTAATGTTTCGTGCAGAAAAGCGACAGCAAAGTTTTAAATCAAGAAAAAAACATTGATTATTTCTTATATTCTTCAGTATTCATTGGTTCATAGGAGGGTGTTCCCTCTACTATTGTCAAGGAGCCATCAAAATCTGTCTTAACTTCAATTTTTCACATTTCCCAAGAAGCCAAAAGGATTGCTAAGATTTAATTTGCAATATTTTGCTTGTGGGAAGTGTGTCTGTAACACACAGTTAGACCTTACACTTTTTCCACATTTTCAGTGTTTTCACTACTGCCATATTGGTTATTATTAGATTTTATTATTAGATTTTATTATTAGACTTTAGTATTAGATAAGCCTAATTCTTTAAAAGAATAAAACATTAGAGGTATTTTTATCTCTTGTTTCTTTTTAGAACATATATATATAGGTCCTAATCCAAGGCATTTTGAATTTTCTCAGGAATCTTCCACTGAATTTGAAGAGCTTTAAGCTCTGGTGTGTTCAGCAAAAAAAGGTCAGACAAAAGGAATATGTTGACTCTGCTCGGGCTTCTATAAAAGGAAACCTGAAAGCATTTAAAATAGAAAAATGCTATCTTTCTGAAACGCGTGTTTCCAAGGCCAGAGACGTTTAAGCCTCCCCAGAAGCCGGCAATAAGCTCCTAGTTTAATGTCACAATTAATTTAACAGGGCTCAGCCAGGACAGGGGGTTGGTGTGAGTTCATGCACCCCTGCCCACGCAGGCGTTCACCACACACCGTGACATTACCCTTGGAAAGAATAAAAATTAAAAAAAAAATGCATTAACATCCAGTCCGGGGGCTTAGTTCACAGCTCTGGGTTCGCCAGCTGAAAACTGGGCTGGCTTTGAAGGAGGCCGAGATAAGGCAGCATTAATCTAAGTGAGTGGTTCTTTTTGCCTGAAGGGAGGGAGCTGGAGCTCCTTTGGGAGGCCGGAGACCACCTGGGCATTCATCCTATCGGGCCACAAATCAGTGTGTTAATAGCTTGTGTACAATAGCCTGTCAGTAGGAGCAGGAGGTACCTTTGCTGCTTCTACAAAATCTGATTTTTTTTTTTTTTTTGTCCCTGGGACAGGAAAAATAGATTGTATTTTAAGCCCTCAAGAATACAGGCCTATTTAATAACTCCTTGATAATCCCAACAAGTTTTTGTGGTTAGGGTAGGCGTGGGTAACCCTACAAACACGCTTTTGTGCGTACAGGTGAGGTGTTTTTTGAGTGGAGGGTTTATGGAAGGAAACTAACAGGAGTGCAGTTTTGTGGGCATTTTGCTGATGGCTGACTGAGGAAAATGGTCAGTTTTGGACTGAAATCTTTACACTGGGAGATGGGGCTGTGCATTGTCATCTGGAGAGATACCTGAAGTTTCCAGAGACTCCAGCTAAGGCCTGACAGAGGTGGGATCAAAATTGAGAAGCTGTGACCACATCTCCTGCTGGTGTTCAGCATAAAGGAGCTTTAGTTCTGCCACAGATCACATGGATTCAGGAGGATTTGATATTAGAGACCCTCTGCTCACGTATTGCCCATATATTAACATTTACACCGCTGTGCAGCAAGGCAGACAAAAATGTTTTTCATACTCCTGACTTCCAGAAATGCTCCCACACACAGAGCACTTTGGGTCCCAGATAGCAAATGAAAGCTCTTACAGAGAGGGACTCACACAATGACCTATTCAGATTAAAACTTGTACATCCAACCCTTTTTTTTTAGAGCAACAGACACTCTATCAGCAGCCAGACAAACGAAAAAGCACAGATATTTTAATATTGCAGCCATTTCCTGGCTTGAGGCATCGTCCAATCAATTTTATCATTCATTCCTAAAAGCCTTTATCCAGTTATCCACTCCTAACCTACACCCACAGCGGCCCTGAAAGGGTGACCCATCTCCAGGGACCAGTAAGTGGTAAATATTCAGTATCTCGTGAAATCACAGAGGTGGGTGTGATATAAAACACACCTCACCATTCCAGCACCAAGAAATCAGGACCACAATGACAGCAATTTCATTTCTCTAACCCCTCAGACTGAGGAGTGAATGGCAGAGCCAGTGGGAGCAGGGAGAAGGGGAAGAAAAAGAAGGGGTATGGCTCAGGTGTGTAGGAATAGGGTCAGGAGAGACAAGGCACAGGTGGAACAGGACTTGGCAGGGAATGTGAAGAGTAACAACGTGAGATTCTGTAAGTGCTGGGGTCAGAAAGAAAGGCCAAGAAGAGAGCAGAGCCCCTGCCCGTGCTAGCAGAGAGAATTTGGGCATCACTTGGTAAAACTGAACAGTGACAACATCTCTGAGGGGGATGTCAGTGACAACCCTGAGGGAGCTGGCTGGTATGGCCAAGCCACCTTCCACTGATGCCTTAGGTTTAGCTTTGATGTTTTTCAGGTTCTGTGCTGCTTTAGTGCGTACTTCTGAGCTTCACATTATGGGATGGTGAGCTCTGTGCACAGAGCAGGGAGACAAAACAATTCCTGCTCCAGCCGGGCACCAAGGACAAATGATCCAAATCTCAGCCCAGCAGCACAAACCCCGTGGGCTGGAGAGAGAAAAACCAGCAGGGTGGGACTGCCTGGGCTGGAGCTGGAATGGGACAATGAACTCCAAGGTGCCAATGGAGCAGCTGATCCCAGGGAGAGCCCCCGGGAGCGCTCGTTCATTTTGGGGCCATTTTGGGGCATTTGGGTGCAGCCCTGGCTGGGCTCTGGTGCTGCCCAAGGTGGATCCATGGAGGAGATCCTTTGAATAAATCCCTGCTTTATTCTTTAGTTCTTTAGTCCATCCTCTGCTTTCGATTAGCCTTCACCATCATATCTGAAAAAGCACTCAGGCAAAGCCCCAATGACTGGAAAAGAGGAAACATCATTTCTGTTTTTCAAAAGGGAGGAAAGGAAGATCTGGAGAGCTCCAGAGCAGTGATCCTCACCTCTGTGCCTGGGAAAGACATGGAAATATCCCCATGGAAGCAATGTTAGGGTACATGCAAGAGAAGGAGGTGATTTGAGACAGCCAGGGTGGCTTCACCAAAGGTTCTGTGTCCAGAGGAGTCCTCAGGGCTCTGTCTTGGCACTCAGCAGCTGCACCAAAGGAGATGAATGGAGCACACCCGCAGCAGTTTGCAGGTGACACCGAGGTGAAGGTGCAGTGACACTCCTGCGGGACAGGATGGCATGCAGGGGGACCTGGGCACTCTCCAGAAGTGGAGATCTCAGGAGGTGGAACCAGGCCAGGGGCTGGTGCTGCCCCTGGGCTGGAGCAATACCACACGTGAGCACAGACTGGGGTAAGAATTCAATGAGAACAGAGAAGGATTTGGGGGTTGCTGTGAGTGAAGAGCTGGATTTGAGCCAACAGTGTTTGCTCACAGCACAGAAGGCCCAACACATCCCAGCCCTCACCAAACCAGCGTGGGCAGAGGGCAAGGAGGGCTTCTCCTCCTCTCCTCTGCCTTCCTGGGACCCACCTGCAGAGCAGCCCTGGGGTGCTGCAGGGCAGGAGTGGGACCCCAAACCCTGAGCTGGGCTGAGCCCAGAGCCCAGATGGCTGCAGGAGAGCTGGAGAGAGACAAGGGACAAGGGCTGCAGGGACAGGACCCAGGGAATGGCTCCCAGCGCCCCAGGGCAGGGCTGGGTGGGAGATTGGCCATCGGGAATTGTTCCCTGGCAGGGTGGGCAGCCCTGGCACAGGTGCCCAGAGCAGCTGGGGCTGCCCCGGGATCCCTGGCAGTGCCCAAGGCCAGGCTGGACACTGGGGCTGGAGCAGCTGGGACAGTGGGAGGGGTCCCTGCCATGGCTGGGGTGGGATGAGATGAGCTTTAAGGCCCCTTCCAATCCAAACCATTCCATGATTCCACAATTATCACTTTTAAAACAGAAGCATTTGGGGTTTGATGGAGCTTGGTGTCTGGTGAGAAGTACATTAAATAATAAACCTTGTGGAGATGCCACTCCCATGGCACATCCTGGCAAAGAAACCAAAAAGGCTGCCACAAGAAACATGAGGGAAACAGTTGAAATCCTGATGGTCAAAACCATCCCTCAGTGGCCATTTCTGCAGGCTTTGAGTGATGAAACATCAGCACACAGCACCTGCAGTTTCCATTCTCTTCCTTTTTATGCTCTGCTATTATAATTAGCCTCACACACGCACAAATTTATGGTCAAGAATTACATTCACAACCCTTATGTAGAATGTCAATGCAACGCAAAAAGAGTTTAATGCACAGTGCTCACAGAAATGTTACTTCTGCCTATTGAATGTGTATCATTGTCTTCCGAGTTATTTGAAAATGCAAAGAAAATGGTTTTATTACATCAAGTGCTGTAGCACTCTCAGTTGGTGAAGAGTCATTTTAAACTTGAAAATGTCACAGCCAGGGTGGGGTGGGGAGGGGGGCACATTAGAAACCTGCAGAAGAAAATAAGCTCAGGAATCATAAATTTCCACTTTCTTTTTATCATTGTTAGAAATTTCTCTGCCTACAGCCCAGTCAACAGCAATTCAGTCCTGATTCATGGGTTTAAAGCCTGAATTATGACAAAAGGAGCCATAAATTGCAGGAATTATTTTACTTTAAAGATGATGGAGTATCTACTCTGACCAGAAGACTTTTAATCCATTATATTTCTTAAATAAATATGCCTGGGCAACTAATCTCTTGCTATTAGCACTCTCCTATGATCACTTCAACTAACATAACAGTGTATCACTTAAATAAACTGGCAATGTGAACTGGGTAGATTTATGGGCTTTAATTTCTCAGCTCACACTTGTCTCTTGCATTTAAAACAAATACCAGAGTGTAGCTGTTGGCCGCTGTTTGTAGAATCCATTTGTTCCATGTTTTGAAAGCAACTGTAGTATTCATCAGCCAGTTTGGGACTGAATTATTATGGAAAAAAAAAAAAAACAAACCAAAAAACCTAAAAAACCCAAGGAACTCCAAGCTAACTAACAGGGCAACAAAAATGCTTCTGGCTTATATGGTAGCATTGGAATTAATTTTTTTTTCAGATTTTTATAATGACATATTTTTTTTCTCCAGTGGAAAAGGTATGGGCAGTGCCAGCAAAAGTTCTGTAGCTCTGCTCAATTAAGGAAAGGTACGAAAGTGTGTTTCCCCAAAGGGGGTCCTTGCTAAGCCAAACTGGCCACCAGACAGAGGTCAAGTTACAAAATTCTGATGTGTTGCCACCAAAAAGTGCCCAAGCAGGTCATATTTCACCTGGTGCAAGCAGCATGGCATATCCATCAGCTGGTGTCAGCCAATGCAAGTTATCCTTCAGGATATTTGAAGAAAAAATATTAAAAAACAAACCTCTTTCAAGTGAAAAAACAATATATTAAAATTTTACTGTGAAAAAACTTACCAAGATAAAAGATGGAGGTAAAAGATGTAATTTTTAAGGCAACTCTCCCTCAAGGATGACCTCACCTCTGCAGCAGTTTTTGTGCTTCACCTTTCCTGAAAACATTCAGAAATCACCAAGAGCAGGAGAGTCAGGGGAGGATGGGGAAAAGTCAGCCTCTGCTCACTGCTCCATCTGGGTAAATCCCAGCACCTCCATGGCACTTCCCACCTGCCACCAGAGCTGAAGGGAGAACAGATCCCTGGGTTTTTAACTGATGGTTCGAAACAAGCAAAATGAAGGACAAATTAAAAAAAACAAACAAAACAAAACAACAACAAAAACAACAAAACTTAATTTCAAGATGAATCAAATTCTGGCATTTGTACTCAAATCAGAAATTACTTTGGGATTAAGCAATATGTTCTCATTCTTAAAAAATTACTTTGCTTTGGATTTAGACTCTTAATTTAAGGGAAAACAAAAGGAAAAATCCTGCCTAGATGGAAATCCCCAAAATAATCTGAAGTAATACTTGGATTTCCATCTTTTTCCTGCTTCCAGATTTTCCTGGATTTTCTGGGATTTTTTTTTTTTTTGGTGGGGGGAAGACAAATGACTTGGCAAAAATTAAAATTGAGTTTCTACAATGCTACGATGTCACCACATCTCTGTGTTTCACAGAAAAAAAAACCTTTTAGCCAGTTCTAACCAACTAATTCATGTTCTTTGGGCAGCTATAGTAAACACAGCTCAGAAAAGGGTTTTTTCCCCATTAATAATGAACCCAGCAGCTGGAAGAAGAAATAAAAACAATTTCCCTGTTTGATTGTAGGAGCAGCATCTTCTCCAATGTCCAAGATATCTGTCAGTTATCAGCCTAATAACCCAAAAAAGAAGTTGGTTTGAACTCAGGTATCTGTTGCTTAGAAGGTGTTTGGGGAGGATCAAGAAAAAAAAACATTATTTTTATTAGCTGGAAAAGTGTGGATCAGCTCTATTTTATCAGTGATTTGAATTTCCGCATATTAACTGCAGGCATCACTAAATTAATTTCTGGTCTCTGCAGGTGAAAACCAGAATTGACAAAAAGGTCAACCACTTACACGCCCTCTCACACAATTGTCTTAAGTATATATCAAAACTGATCTAAATCATGCAAAAAAAACAAAAAAAACCCAAAAAAACCCTAACCCTCAAAATACCAATATCAATAAAATCAGGATTAGTTCCATGTTTGATTTTCTTACATGCATTTTTCAGTATTTCCAGACTGCTGCTGTGACACTAGGACTTTAAATTATTGAAGGCATTGAAATAGGAGCTTCTTACTCTGTGTGGGTCTGGGCTTGCTTTGTGAAGCCAGAGTTAGAATTTGTCTTTAGGAAGTCCTTGAACAGTCAGCAGCAGTTAGGACACCTGCTCTGGCCTTGTTTGAGAAAATAAAGTTGTCCACACAGTAATAGTGGATTACCCTGGAAATCCAGGGATCCTTCCCTCCTCCCACACATCCCAAAAATTTACTTAATATTCTCGATGCTGCAAGAAAGGATTTTTGCAGAATCTAAATGTTCTGTTTATCCTGCCAGCATTTTTCGGGAAAGCTACAAGTTTTCAGGTCAGTGGTCAATGGAATTCTTCTAACAGCTGCTTCCTCCTGTTCATCTCCTGTCAGTAAAGTAAACTCTCTTCTGGTGGTTTGGGAGTGGGAGTGTCCAAGTCCAGCACATCCCTCTGGCTGCCCTGGCTGCCTCCAGACCCTGGCAGGGGGCTCAGAGACCTTGGCACGAAGTCAAAAACACCTGTGGCTTCAATTTTAGCCTGTGGGAAAAAGCTGCCAACTCTGTATCAGGAATTACAAGCCACAAGGGTTTGAGTAGTGTGGTAGTTGAATTAACACAGGGTGAAAAAGTAGAAATTTGGGGTTTTTAGATTGGGGTTCAAGGGGGTACAAAATGGACAGATTTGGGCACGTCATGACCTTCCTTCCTTTCTTCTTCTCCTCCATGTCTTGGTGTGATGGTGACACTTTTCTATTGGTTTAAGGTAGGGATTCACAGTCTAACATAGATGTTAGGAATTAGTAATAAATTGTAAACATACAACATGCAATTTTGAGTATATAAGGTGGGAGCCGCCCATGACTGCCATGGCTTCTGTGCTAGGCAGACCTCAGCAGGTCAGAGAGAGAATGTTATAGACAAGGAGAAATAAACAACCTTGAAAACTCGACTTCACACACTCCAGAGCTCTCCTTCGGCTGCTGGGCTCAGGGAACAAGGACTTTCACACTGCTGGGGCCTCACCAGCTGACCCTGACATGGAAGAACTCCACATCCTTGTGAGGCTGTCCTGAGCCAAGCAGGAAGGTGTCCCTGACCACGCCAAGGGGCTGGACTAGGCCACCTTTAAGGTCCCTTCCCACCCGGATCATTCTGTGAGTCTGTGGAAATTTGAAATTAATTTTGTTCATTTGCTTGGATAAAAACAAAGAGATCGTGCCCCGGTAAATTTAACACATCGCTTCCTTCAGAGTCTCTGTGCCTGGCTTTCCTGCCACTCTTCTGAGCTCTGTTCCACCAGCACACAGAGAAGAATCCTCCTGGAACCATCTCCATCACCTCCTGCCCCCCAGAGCAGGCGCACTCACTGGATTTCACCCCAGTCTAAGTTGCTCCTCACCCCTTTAGCGATCAGGGATTTGGTATTATACTGCTTCCACACCCCTCAGGTCACTCCCTAAAACTTCTCCCCTCTCACTGAAATACTGCACCCCACCAAAAACCCCAACTGAAGCAGCACCCTAATATTCTGGGAGGAAAAGAAGCAGCTTACAGCATTTCTATGCTGCAGTCAGCCTTGTCTTTCCCACTCCATGAGAACAGCATCTCCGAAAGGCTGGATTCCTTCTTTTATTTGGCCATATGCTCTTGCTGTAACCATGTTCTTTTCATAACAACCTTCCATTAACCATACATTATTAACCCCAGGAGACCCAAACTTCATTTTAACATTTTCCCGTAAGCACTGTGCAAACCTAGGGTGTACTACTAATGTCTTTTTTTCACCCCTTTCTGCTTACACTTTAAGTATAAGGAGATGGTAAGTCAGTTAAAAAAAAATAAAAAAAAGCACTGAAAACTCATTCAGTGTGGAGCATCCAAATCTGAATTATTTTCTGGTAGGAAAGAGTAGGCAGGTGGTAAAACATCTGTTCTCTCTCTGGGCTTTAGGTATCCAGCATTGGCTTGTGCTTTGCAACTCCTCTCCCATATGTGTCTCTTACAGAAGGTTTAACACTTGTTGGACTCTCTACAGCATTTTTAAAATCAAAACAGCAAAAAATGCTTGAGCAGTAAATGATAATATTATTTTCCATAGTTTCTGCAATGAAAACTCCCCTCAGAGTTAGAGCTTTGGGTTGCATGAGGTTCTGTGACTTGTCTGGCACAGAAACCAGTCCCCTGGTCAGATGTAACTCACCCAGTGGCTGACAGAACCAACAACAATTTTGTTTGTGCTAAAAAAAAACCCAAAAATCCTCCTGGCCCTTGCTCCTGCACTTTGGGGAAAAAGGTTTCTATCAAGGGATCTCAGGAAACCCTGTGATGTCTCACGTGTCTCAAGCTGAGGCCTGTCAGGGTATAATTAACAGATGTAGACAGACCCCATCTCGGCATGACTAAGCTAGTTTTACACCAGATAAGCCGGAATTATATTTGTTTTCATTTCACAACATGTTCATAATTTTAATGAACTCGTGTGAGGTACGAAGAGGAGAGCAAGGCACCGTGACCAATCCTCCTCCCTGAGCTGCTGGGTATGGAATGTCAGTGGAGGGGAAGGGAATGGAGCCCCAGGAGAGGCTGAGGGAGCTGGGGAGGGGCTCAGCCTGGAGAAAAGGAGGCTCAGGGGGCACCTTGTGGCTCTGCACAGCTCCTGACAGGAGGGGACAGCCGGGGGATCGGGCTCTGCTCCGGGAACAGGGACAGGAGCAGAGGGAACGGCCTCAGGGCAGGCTCAGGGGGGAAGCAGCAGGAATTTCCCCATGGAAAGGGAGCTCAGGCCTTGGAAGTGCCCAGGGAGGGTTGGGGTGCCCATCCTTGGAGCTGTCCCAGCAATTCCTGGAGGTGGCACTCAGACCTCTGGGGACAAGGTGGGCAGCGGGCACAGCTGGGGCTGGGAGGGATTTTCCAACCTCAGTAATCCTGGGATTCTGGGATTCTGAGAGGGATCAGGCACTACTGGGGCTGATTCCCTGGGACCAGACTTGTTGTTACCCATCTATGATTACATCAACAGCCAAAATAGCAAAGTCTCAAGAACGCTGCACTGCAGTCCAAAAGCACATGGCCACACAAACTGAACAAATTAGTGAAATGTGTCTCTCAGGCTGATGCACAATAAATGTTTTTTTGCACCAGACAATGTGATGCAAATGTGCAGAAAGGTAAATGGAGACCAAGATTTTTTACAGGACACATTGTGAGACAAGAGGCTGTAACACAAGTTAGACCTTGTCCAGCTGTACTGTTGCAGCTCTTTGGGAAAAATCTTTTTCCTTCTGCTGACCAACAACAGGAAGCCTAAGGATGTTAGGCACTTGTGCCTAACATCACAATTTTTTGGGCTGAAACCTGCCCATGCAGCAGCTGCCCAGGTGTTGACTTGTACAGCAAAGGCTTTTCTGCTGCAGTGGTGGGAAATACACACCCACACGTTATCTAAAGAGGGATTATATGGTTCCTCCAGAAAATGTCACATTTAAATATCAGAGTATGAAGCTCTCTGGCTCTGGCTGGAGCACAACTCACTTTGTTGTGTCAAATCCCTTGTCAGAGCCATACTTTAACCTCTGGGGGCTGAAGAGGAGATGATTTGGTGCAGGTCCAGCCTCAGCTCTGACCTCGATGGAAGGACATGGGGACCACATTCAGTGCTGCTGTATGGCCCAGGGAGGGCCACACAGGTGAGAAAGGGCAGGGAGGAGATAACCACCCACCTTCCCATAAATCCAGCCAGCAGCATTCCCCAGGACCATCACAACACCAGCATGGCTATGAATTTCCCACTTCTCCTGCAGCTGCTTTCCTCCCCAGGCAGGGCATACCCATCAGTGATCTGTACCCACAGGGACAGCCACTGCCAGCTCACACCTGCCCACGCCA
>QUSF01000057.1:1098966-1133008 GCA_003676055.1 Chloebia gouldiae
CCTTGCCCCTCTGCACAGGGTTTGGGGTTGACTGCAGTGTGCTGAGGACTTGACCCACTCATCCCCCTCTCCAGCAGAACTCTCTCAAGTAATTTTGTGCCACAGTGGAAATCAATTCGTGACAAAAGGGCTGCAGTAAAAATATAGCCAAGCAAATAAAGAAAAAACACCCCTGTCAGTAGAATTTATAGAGACATTTTCGAGGGCCTCAAAGGGATTTAATTTCGTGACAGTTTTCTATTCAAATTGTAATTTCAGGGCAGGGTGTGGAGGAACTTATTTGGCAACTCAGTCCTGGTGAGGGGCAGGGTGAGGGTGCCACAGTCACACTCAACAGGGGAACAAAGGGACTTGGGCCAGGCCTGTGAGGTGTGAACATCAGTTTGAGAATTTTCCCCCGGGCTGAGAGACAGAAATCACTACAAAACAGTAAAAAGCTGGCCAGAACGTGCCCACCTCTGTTTCAGCCCGATTTTTTTAAATTTCCCTCCAAATCACTTATGTACAGAGGAGAGGGAAAGGATATGAAGAACCTGTTGTAGTGTGGAACCTACATATATTTCCTGTGAAACCAGACACTGCATCTTTCTTTTTTTTTTTGTTGCTGTTTGGGGATTTTTGGCTTGCGCATCTTCTTGTGCTGTTTAAGTTAAATTTCTCATTTTAGGGTCTTGAACTGGAGTAATGAAATCAGACAGGGTTGGTCTCACATATCTCCTTGTTTTGAGGCCTTGTCAGTGGTTTTTGTGAACCAAACTTTGGTTTGGGCTCCCTAATTTGGGGAGTTTGACTTGGGAAGTTTCCTTCCTGCAGGTTCCAGGGTGGTGTTCAGGAGGAACAAAGGTCTATCTATACTTCTGGTTAGGCTTAACTGAGCAAATAGACCTCCTGAAAGATGAAAAAACCTGACATGAGGGCAGCTGAACCATCCATTGAGACTGGTGACAGCAACAGGAAAGACCCTTGCAGCAGCTCCACTTGGAGACAATCACCAGCTCGGTCCTCCACACAAAACTGAAAGCAAAATCAAGGTTTAAGGAGAAAAAAAAAAAAAACAACAAAACAAAACAAAACAAAAAAAAACCCCAGTATTGCAAAACAACAGCTTATTCTGGGCTCACAGAAGCTCATTATGGAGCAGTTGCAATAAATCATCATCCTATTTGGCCGTGGAGCTCAGCTGAAGGCAAAGTGGAAGAAACAACATTCCTTACCCATCTTCCCAAGGCTTCCATGAGCAGGAATGAGACAAATCTGCAAGAAGCCAAGTGCTAGGCAGAAATTATTTCACTTCCTCCATGCCTCTGGAGCAAAAAATATTTCTCGCCCTAAACCAGCTCTGATTTATTTATTGTGGAGTTTTGGGTTAAAATGTCTCAATTGCTCTTTTGTTCTTGGGAGGACGCTCTTGTTTTTTACAGATATTTATTAGTGCAGCTCGTAGACAGCTGATTTCATTTCCCATCTCTCTGGGTTTTGGCTCTGAGGTGGGAAGGACGGAGTCATGGGGCTGAAACAAGGCAGACACAGGGAGCAGGACTCGGGTTTTGTCTCCTCCAGCACGAGGAGCTGCTCAGGACCAGACCCTGGGCTGCTCTTTCCCCACAGACCTGCCACAGCCTGAAAATGAAATAAATTTAAATAAATGTGGTTAGCCAGGCAAGCCTGGAACATCACCAGCTGAATCAAAGCTGAGCTAAGGCAAGCTGAAAAAAACAGAGAGCAGGGATGCCTTCAACTCACAGGCAGAAAGGATCCACACCACGCTGAATTTTAGCTTTTACTTCTCCTGGGTTTAGAATCACCCCACTGCAATTTCCTGGGCAGAAGAGTTTGGGATGGCCTGGCCCAAGCCAGGCTGGTGCACCACTCTCATGTGAATAGTTAATGAATAATTAATGTAAATCATTCATTCATTCATTCATTCATTCATTCATTCATTCATTCATTCATTCATCCTCAGGGATATCAGGTGATAGTTTCTGCCTGACCAGGGCCTGCCAGGTACCAGGAAGGGTGAAGATAATTTTCTCCCCTCCCCAGAAAGAGAAATTAACCATATGCTCACTGTGTGGGAATGCTGTCAGAGTATTTTCAATGCTTGCCTTCCTAATACAGCAAGATTGAAGACCCTTGAGCACAGTATTGCACATTTGGAAAAATTCTTAATGACTATTTAAGGTCAGAACTCCTGTGCTCCCCCATCTCCTCATTTCTCTGCTGCATAAGAAGCTCCCCCAGTGCCTTTATAAACTTGAGGTGAGCAGGCTTGTGAGTGGTCCTGCAAATATATTTTATTGCCTCTCTCTGTTTTTATGTGGATGTGAGTCTGGAGGACAGACTTTTCTCCAGCCTTTCTGCCTAGAGCTCTGGCTTTTGGTTAAAACTGAGTTTTAACAGCGTCTTTCAACGACCTTGGAAGCCAAAGAGAACCTGGCAACATCTCAAAAAGAAAGAGCTACAAGAGGATATTGAGGAAGGTGATTAAACTGGTTAAACCCAGGCCCTAAGCCTGATCTCTCAACCAACAGGAATCAGAACCATGCTCTAGAAATGAGATGCAGGACTTCAAAGTCATGGTTAATTAAGCAAGAAAAGAAGGACAAATGGTATTACATCATTTACTCAGAGCAACATGGGTGCTACGTGCTGTACTGATGACTACTAACTTAATTCTACAGTAACAGGTGCATAAAACCAGATATTTAAACACTTCATGCCCTTCACAGGGTGGATGTCTACTTCTGGACATGAATTTTACCATCAAATATTCCTCTCAGACTCTCTCCAATGAACAACAGCTCTGTGTCTGAGAGGAAGATAATTTTTCAGCATTTTTCAGTTCAGTATTGAAGTGGTTTCATGTGTTTGTTTCCTACCCAGGAAGGGTATTCCAGCAAGGAGCCACTTTGGGTTGGATTCCCAAAAAGCTGAGGCTCACAGTAAAGCCTTTACAGAGATGATCTTCACAGTCCCTTTCCAAAGTCACCTCTCCAGTGACGCTGTGAGGCTGCAAAATTTTCCTTGGTTATGTATTTCTGCACAAGGAAAACAGAGCCATAAATAAGACCCAAACTGAGCTTTGTTTCCTTCCTAAGAAGGAAACTTAAATTAGAATGGTCATCCTTTTAATCCAGGGCTTGCACAAACATCACCTTGGATGATATGAGAAATCAGGAAAAAAAAATAGAAAAAAAAAAGTGATTTTTGGTTGCTGTTGTCACATCTGCCCAGGGGGACAGCATGAAATTCAAGAACAGAGAGTGCCAGGCTTCGCAGATCCACATCTCCAAGAGGATTCACTGCAATTCTTACATTTTATTCCAGTGCCACTGGTGAAAATGCTCAGTGAGATTGACGCCAGGATTGATCCCTAAGGATCTCCAGAAACAATCTTCCTCCAGCTCAGTGTTTTCCTTCTTAAAAAATGTTGGTCTTTAAAAATACAGTTTCATTTTCCTAAGAGTAGCAGATTAATCCTGAGGACATGTATGAATTAAATTAATTCTGAAGTGTAATTTCAACAGCAGTGAAATTGTTTAATGGTCAGCAAAGGATAAAAATTCAGATGTTGACCAACATTATAAGGGGAAAAAAAAAAAAAAGACGAGATGGAGGATGACAGATCACCAAAAGGAAATTTAGGATAAAGATTTTGTGAGCAGGCAGACTTTGTGAAGGGAATTAGAATAAAACCAGAGCAGGGAAGTGGTACTAGCCCTTGCTGAGAGGATTGATGGTTGATCCTCTGTCAGTAGGGTGACAGAACTGGGGCATTTTTCTCAATTAGGATTGCTCAGAAACAGTTCAGGTGTATCACCTTCAGTCTAAACACCCTGAACATGCTTTAATTGCCTTGTTTTCCTTCCATTTTGACTTCATCATTCCCATATTTTATTTTTCCCAGAAAAACCAGAAAAAAAAAACCAACAAAAAAAAAAAGAAGCTTTGCCTTAAACATTTATCAGCACCTGGATCCCCACGTGTAAGGACTTTTTCCTTCCTCGAGCACCCCCAGGATGATGGATCAAACTGCAGGAGCTGTCAGAGGCAGCTGTACTACACTAAATATTTCCAGAGAATCACATTTATCCACACAGTCATTTATACATCACAGGCACAAAGAGGGAGAGAATCTGATGCACACATAGGCACAAACACGAGTGTCTGGTTTGGGGAATAATAGTGAGAAGGGAGTTAAAATAGTGATACAGATTGTCACAACATTATCTCAAAATCAAACTAACATTATCATGCCAAAGGCAACATTTTATGCAGCACTTCCTCAAGAATTGATGGGGTTTTTTGTTTGGTTTTTTTTTTGTTGTTGTTGTTTTGGGTTTTTTTGGTCCAGAATTTTCTTCTTCATGTCTTGAAAATAAATATTTTTGAGCTGTGCTTTTCAAAATTTGCTGGATGAAATCAGACCTCAAATAACAAAGTGTTTTGCATGACAACACACATTCTGTTCAAGCAGTCACTTTAAAGGTACAGAACTCTAGGTGAGTCCAAACCTTTACTGAAAACATGCCTTTTCCTTCTGCAAAACAACTGCATGTTTTATCTTCTCCCAGAAATACAGTTTAAACTGGTGGAAAAAAAAATACCTGGGAAATTATTTGTAGATCAATATCAAGGAAAACTGTTAATAAAGAGTCTTTGGAATTTGATCTGTCATTCCTAACTTTGGTTAAGTTCCTGCCTTTAAAATCCCATTTCAGGGCATTTTTCTCTATTTTGTCTCCTGTCATTTTGGGTAGGGGAGAAGTAATTGAGTGATGTGACATTTCACTGACACACCTGGAAACACACACGGACTCGGAGAACCCACAAAACACAAAACAAAACAAGTCTAAGCTGGGCAGATCTGCTAAAGAGGAGGGTGAATGGGGTGAGGATTAAATCCAGAACTGCTCATGCAGAGACCTTGGCTTTTCTCAGAGACAACCAGGCAACACCAAGCATTAATTCAGTAAGTTTTAAAAAAATCATTTTTTGAGGCATTGCCACAGGGTTACCTTCCCAAAGAACATGAGTCAATTTGAAATACATTTCACTGTCTGGGTGAATTAGACTGGGATGAGATTGACAAAAGACAAACCAGAGATCCTCACTTCTCTCACAGACAAATTCACTTCCTGAAGAATTTTCACTGATTTCCTGCAGGTTTTGCAATGCCTCCTCTTCTCTCACACAACGAAAGACCCACACAGGTCTGGACTGATTTGGAGACTGGTGGGTTTTTTCCTGTCAAAGTCGACTGGAAAATTGAAGCCTATTTAAAAACAAAACAAAACAAAACAAAACAAATAAAAACCCAACCAAATAAAAAAACCCACAGTAATTTCTCCAATAAATCTTCAAAAAGGAGGATTTCACCAGCACTTCCCACCACTTGGTGTGTGTGAGCACAGCTGAGCTCACACACACCAAGGCCTGTATCTGCATCCCCCACCATGAACCTTTCTGCTCAGCTCCTGCCCTGACTCTGCAAACCTCAAAAAAACCAAATCAAACCAAAACCAACCAAAAAAAAAAACCCCAAAAAACAAACAAACAAACAAAAAACACCCAAAAAAAACCCCAAAAAAACCCAAAAAAACCCCAACAAAAACCCCCAAAAAACAAACAAAAAATACACAAAGAAAAAACCACACACAAAACTAACAGTCAAACAAACAAAATCCAAAAACAAACCCCAAAACAAACAAACAAAAAACCCCACACAGAAAAAAACCCAACCAACAAAAAAAGGCAACACAACAAAAAACCATAAAAAGGCAAAAAAAGCCCAACCAACAAAGCAAAAAAAAACCCAAAACAAATAAAACAAACCAATAATGAAAAAATCAGCCAAAAAAACCCCAAAACAAATAAAACAAACCAATAATGAAAAAAATCAGCCAAAAAAAAACCCCAAAAAGCAAAGTAAAGCAAAACAAAACAAACAAACAAAAAAAAAAAAGGAGAGAAAAGAACAAACACTCTGATGGACTTTATTACACGTGCCAGCAACGTGTAGCATTTCCTATTTGCAACAACGACGTTTTACTATTAGAAACCCAGCAGTTTCCTGAAAGTGGGGAGTTTTTTGGGATGTTCAGCTCCACTTAGCTCCATTTTCTGCTGCAGGCACAACCAAGCCAAGCTTTGGCACTCCGGGTTAAGTCATGGAACGTTTTCACTTTAAAACTGAAACCATATACAAGCTTTTGCTGAAAGCATTGTCAGATCAGCACTGGAAGATTTTAAATCAGGCTGTGCCTATGAATGGGTGCATGAATGGTTCTTTTGTGGCCCTGCCACTTCCCAGGCACAAAGCCTTTTTAGCAAGCAAAATATTTTGGCCATTCTTATTTTTGCTGTGTGATTTATAACACTGTCCCAGAGCCCTCTGTGAACTCGAAATGCTGTGACTGTGTTTTTTCAGACAGGAATGCTTAAATATAATATTCCCAGATCCCTGTGTTCCTGTATGAAGCCTGCAAATACTGACAGGGATGCTTTTAATTGAGTATAGGGTGTAATTCTGGCAGAATCAGAGCAACTTCAAAAATATCAAGTATTTTACCAAAGAGCTTTGCAACACATAGAGCACAGGACTTCAAGGACCGACTTCAGTGGGATTCCTTCTGCAGAAAGAGCTGAACCCTTCTGTCTTAATCAAGAATGTATTTCAGGCTCCTGAAAGCAGAAACCTCATTTTGACCACTGAAAGGTAAATGCATGTTAACTTTGTCTTTTTGGTGAAGCCTGAAATCAAAATGAATGCATCAGTTTGGGGCAAGACAAGCTCAGCATTAACACTCTGTGGTAACTACTACCTCTGCTCATAATGTCTAACAAATAAAGACAAATTTTATTTATTTTTTCAAATGCATTTTATTTGTATATACATATATTTTTTTTTTTTAGAAATCGCCCTAAGGAAAAAGCTGAAGTATCAAAAATCACAATTTTAAACGCTGTGGGTTTCTACGTAAAGTTAAAATAGAGTCAGTTTCAACTTCAGTGGCACTTTACTCCCAAAAGCTAAAACACCTTACAATGTGGAGTGCCACAGAGAACCCTCAAGTAAAAGGACAGACCATTGTGAAGTCACCTGCACCTCAAACGAAGCTGATTTATCCGTTCCAAGCCTGGGCTGAGCTGGGAAAGGTTGAGCACCGTGCTGGTTTGGGATCACTTCACGCCTGGTGTCTGGGGAAGGGTTGATCCTGAGCACAACCAGAGGCTGTGAGGATGCAAAAACTCATCCACAGTGCCCTCCCTTCCCCCGCAGAGGTGGTCAAAGGTCTGCACAAGGGATAAATTCAACTTTTGGATTCCCACAAATGAGGGGCAGGAGGCCAAGGGTCTGCAAGAAGAGCAGTGCAGGAGGGTTTAGAGCCTCAGAGCAAAGATTTTGGCTTTGCTCTGTAAAAAAAACACCTTTTAGTGTGTAACTTATCCCTGCTGGAAGCACCAGTGCCCCATTCCCCAGCCCACAGGTGGCTACATGTCCCCGAAGAGGTCCTCTGGCTCGCAGGAGTTTTCCAGGGTTTCCAGATCCCAATCCGGGCAGCGCTGCCCCGACGTCGCCTGCGAGGACAGGCCAGGCCTGCAAACAAAAAGCAGAGGGACATGAGACAAATTTGGAAACAGATATAAGTAATTCCAGCACATTTTGGTTTGTTTTTTTGTTTTTTTTTTTCCTAAGAGGAAAGTGGTTTCTGTGAGACCTCATCACTCGCCGGGGTGGCAGTGGCAAAGCAAGCAGAGGAAATTCAGTTTATAAATGTCAGCGCTTCAGCTGCTCTGCTAGAAGTTTTTCAAACGCCCTAAAAAATGAGCATTTCACCCAAAATTTCCACTTGGAGAGCTGGGAAAAGCAGCAAAGATGCAGAAATCATGCTAAGAGACCATGTTCTCTATGTCTGCTCTCTCTCCTGGACATGACTGCAGTAAAGACAGCTCTGCCCTGGCGCCTTGGGAAGGTGATGCATCCTGTGTTTCCAAAAACAAACAAACAAAAAAAAAGTGAAAAAAGTGTAATTTGCAAGAGCTTCTGATACCTGTAGGAATTACACTTATATAGGCTGAATCCACAAAAAAACCCCAAAAAACAAAAAAACCCCAAAAAACAAAAAAACCCAACCCAACCCAAACCAAACCAAAAACAAAACAAAGCAAAACAAAACCCAAAAATCCCAATTGAATCCTGCATAGAAACCTTTTTTTCCTGTGAGTTTAGAGGGGATTTACCAATCACAGGGTGTGAGTTTCCTGTGACAAGGCATTCCAGGGACCAGCATCAGTCACTGGAATTCCAGCATCAGTCACTGCCTTGAAAACAAGATGTGCTCCCTAACCTTGGCTCAGGAGCTGCAGGGAATGGGAGTGGGAAGCAGGGATGAGCCCTGGGGTGCTGTTCTGCAGGATTTGGGGCTGGCTGGAGCTTCACAAGGGTTGAGGGCTCATGCCCAGGTTTGTTACACTGCTGAAATGCTGACAGAAATGTGGGAAATTCATGTATTACCCACGATGGGAAGAGCTGGAGAGAAGTGGTGGAGAGCTCTACCCTCCAGTGCTGCTCTGTGAGGGCTCAGTGAGATGAGGCACACAGTGAAATCTTAATTTTCAGACTCATTCAGGCATCTGCCTTCCACTGTTCCGTGTGGTAAAGTCAATACTGCAAATTCAGCAATTTTCAGAACCACATTTTTTCCATAACTCCTACCTAGGAATCTCCAGGGAGCAGAAGTCTCTACAAAACCTGGCAATTCCAAAGGGGAATGATATATTATATCATATATATAAATACCAGGCGCTGCATGACTCCCACTTCAGGCTGCTCTGGCCCCTGGAGGCTCAGAGCTCTGAACATTCCGTGTTTCCTGGAGCTGGAAATGAGTTCCACTTCGTCCCCGTTGTGCTCCAGGGCAATCAGCAGAGTCCCAGTAATCCCAGAATCTGAGTCTTGGATGCTGCCACTTCCTGAGAGCTCTCCAGAATTCAGAAGGGTTTCCTCACCATGCTCTCTGCCACTCCAGCTCTGCAAACCCCTCTAAATTAAATATATTGCTATATTCAGATTATGGTAATTACTTTCTCTGAAAGTCTAATGAGCTTTCTCTGAGAACTCATGCAAAATGCTCTTCTCCAGGCCTGAATAAATTTTTGCCAAGCATCTTTTACATTCCTTTTGGCACGCAGTGACACCTAAACAGATACTTGCCTCACCAAAAATCACTGGGATTAGCTGCGAAACAGACCTGCAGGAATTGGACCCTTCACCAAAGACCTCAGAGCATCCCATGCTGTTCTGGTGGCTAGAAACCAACTTATTTAAAAATAAAACACAGGCCCCAGCAGAGTGTTATCAGGTTCAATCGCTGAAGGTGAGCTGTCCTTTTACCTCTGTGGGTCCATCTCCAGTGATGACAACATATGTGAACCACACAGCGTGGAGCCACCCCCTGATCATTTAAATTAATCCTGAAAGGTTTCATTAGCAAATAAATTAGGCTGTGGAGGCCTTTGTGCCACCCACCACGGGATATTTCAGGTATGGTTTGTTGGTTTGTTTTTTGGGGTTTTTTTTGTGCATGTGGTCATGTACTATTCAGGCATAAAAGAATTAAAAGACCTCTGAGACGCCACGTTTTTTTGTCTGTGAGGTTTCATCTGTTCCAGAGTTTTCTGATTTGGACAAGGAAGCCTGACAACGTCAACAACCAT
This sequence comes from Chloebia gouldiae, assembly GCA_003676055.1. NCBI lineage: Eukaryota > Metazoa > Chordata > Aves > Passeriformes > Passeridae > Chloebia > Chloebia gouldiae. Next base: position 1,108,687 of record QUSF01000057.1, read on the forward strand.
TCCATCCTCATTGGCCAAAATAACAGTTTTCAACAGCATCCATGAGATCACATCTTTAAGCCAAGCCACCGTTGAGTTTTCACATCGCACAGTGAGAACCATGTACAGTGCTTCTGTGTCCTTGTAACAATATGGTCCTCATTTCACCTCCAAAAGCTGCAGCACTGCGCCTCTGAACAAACCCAACCCCACTTGCACAGTGGAGGCATTGGGCTCTTCACACAAAGCTCGTCAGCAACTCAATTTTTGGTTTTAGGAGTTGGTGATTCCCACTGGCATGGCAGCTGCTCACTGAATTGCCAGCAGGCTGCTTTGTGCTGTGAAATTATTCTGGATTTCTCAGAGAGGCCGTATTACCATATCCTGATACATAACTGAGTTAATTCCTCTGAATTGCAGCGAGCTGCACAGCCCTCTCTTGCCAAGAAGCCTGTGAGTGAGGCATTCTTCCTGAAAGTTTATTCTTCTGTTGGATCTCTTTTTGAAGTCTTGCCTTTTGGTAAACTTAAACTCCATTAACACATCTGGAGAACTGCTGACTATAAGAGATCATTTCATATTTCCTGACATTTAGTTCATAAATTAAGACAGAAGACCAGACCCACAGCTGGTGTGAATCACTGGAGCACTAATAATGTCACTGCAGCTCTGCTGACTTACACCAGCTGAGATTCTGGCCCCAGATCTGGAAGAAAGTGGTTACATGACTTGATATTTCTTTCCAGAGCTGAGCAGGAGTCCTGAGGAGCAGAAGACATGCAAGGCTCTCCTAACCCAACAGCCCAGGAGCTCAGAGGCACTCAGGGCCATGGCTCTGCAGAAGCTGCACCAAAAAACCTTTATTTTCTGGAAAAAGGAAGCGTCCTTGCACTTTGCTTTGCCTCTAGAGCCAGCCCAGCACACTGTGGTTATGACTCTGCCCAAGCTTTTGTCCTTGAGCAACTCTCACGGGATCTGGAAAGAGAAAATCCCTTGCAAAGCAACGAGGATGGAAAGGTTTCCCAAGAAACTTGAGTAATCCAGGATTGTGCCCCTGAACCACTGCATTATTTACCTCATTTTTTATTAATTAAAATAATTGCTTCCAACCATGAGCTGGAATTTCACCAAGAGATGGGATCTCAGCTCTCACCATCTGAATTTCTCAGTGTGTTCATCCTTTCCCAGCTTGGTTTAATGGTTCCCTGCTTCATTTGGACGTGGATCTTAATGAAGGCTTAATACCATGAGTAGATAATAGAGGATAAAATCTGATACACACTTTCTTCAGCATAATAAAAATAGGTGTCAGCAGCAGCTCGCAGACAGAGAATTATTACAAAATTAACACAGGAACCTCACATTTTTGAGGCCCCTCAAACCCCCACTAAAACTCATGTCTGCAGCTAAAATCTTGGCCGTGAATAACCAATGTCCCTTGGTGCTCTCAGTGCTCGGGAGAAATCCTGCTTGCCCATGGTAACTGGGAAAAAAAGTGGAAGTTAACCATAAAAAGAAAAAGCAATGGTGTCATGGAGGAAGGGGGAAAGCCTCTCACATGAAGTGGTGCGTTGAGAACATTCTGTGAATGTTGAGCTCTTTAAAATTGAATGTTAAAATGTGGGTAGGTTAAATATTAGGAGTTATATGTGATTAAAAATACGATGGTGTTCCCCTTTAGAAACATGCAAGAGTCACCATAACATAAGGTAAATTATAGAGGCATTTTTCTTTTTAATTCAATGTAGAATGGAAAAAGAAAATAAAATGTTTTACATTTTGGCAGTAGTAAAGAGTATTCAGCTTCCAGATACAGTTTTTGCTGGCATTTATTCCTAGAAATGATATGAAAGCAGGCCCATGTACTTCTAAATAATCCTGCAAAATGTAAATCCCACCAAGTCTTGGAGAACTTGCTGGGTACATTCAACTTCATGACTTGAAATTAGAGCTGAAGGAGTTTTCCCTAAATTAGTGAAGAAACTGAGATTTTTTTTTGTGTCGATCTGAAGAGAGCAGTGGTGTCAGAGATCATCAGAGCCCAATCCATGCCTGGGCCTGAGACAAATTAATAGAAAAATGAGAAAAATGCTCAGGAAACAGCTGAATAGAACAATTCCTGAGATATCCATGCCTGACATTCCCCTAAACTCACTGTATTGAGCAAGTCCAGTCTCCTTTGAGGTCACCAGACAGACAACGAAAACAACAACAATAATAATAACCATCATCATCACAATCTTGTTCAATTTCACAGCTAATGAAGAATATTTTCAATTCAGCAGCCACAAAGTAAATGTTCAACCAGGGAATGAAATATTCCTTCGTAAGCTTCCACCGCTGGCTGGAGGCCAACCTGCACCTGCACCCATCACCACCCCTGCACTGCGGGGCAAGCCTGGAATTCCCTCAGTGAAGCACAACTTAAAGCCAGACTTTAAAACCCAGGACAATTTTAAATTTTGTCTTCAGCGCCTGCGAGGGACGCTCTTCCTCCTCTGGGACTAGAAACCACCCAACGTGGGATGATTTTGTTTGAGGCTTGTACAAGTTGTGTGGGGTTATTTTTTTAGTTCATATATCCTTGGATTCCTCCAGAGGGAGGAAAGTGAACTTGGAATCCCTCAAATATCCTGCAAATTGACACGTTGATTGCAGCAAGAGCAAACAAATCTATATTGAGAAGATGCTCGTATTTATTTCTCAATAACATAACTTTTAATATCTGATATAATTTCCAATAACTGGTCTAGATCGCTTCTCAACATCTATATTCACCCACTGCATTTATGTAGTCCTACAAAACAGAAACTTTTTTAGGGACTTCTATGCTTTGAGTTGCAAATTCCCAATTAACTTCAGCTGGCATTGGTGCAGGTCCTTATGTCAAGAGAACATTCTGGTTTAGCAACATAAATACAGCCTTGGATCTTTCCATATGATCAAACACGCTTACAGATGCTCACTAACAAAGATCTACTTAAAAATGTAATAATAGATGTCACTTACAAGGAAAAAGCCCCAACCATGTTTGTTTTAGACAAGTGGCACACATTTCTGTGGCTCATTTCCACTTAAACTCCTTCCTGCTTAAATAAACTACACCACACGCACTTCGAGGAGCACCACTGCCTTCACTGGGGAAAAAACACAAACCTCTTAATCACAGCTACAAAAGTACAGAGTAAAGGAAAAGAACTTGGTTTGTTTAGGAATTTTGTCAAGGCCTTTCATAAATCCAGCGCATTGCAAATCTATTGGCAAGTGCTGGGAGACATTTCTCACAGTCATTAAGCTCTATTTATCACATATGCCTTTATGCAACACCGAAACTGGCTAAAAACTGTGCCATAATCCTGCTCCAGGCTGTCACATCCTGGGGCTGCAGGATCCAACCCCTCAGGGTGACCACAGAGACCTCAGAGGGCAAATAAAAACCCCTGGTTTGATTTCCTGCGTGTGCCCTGCTGTTCCTCTGCCTGACTCCCCAAAGGGGTGGAGGTGGAGAGTGGAGGGATGGGGTTTTCCACACCAAAATCTGGTGACTGCACATGGCAGCTACAGCCGAAAGCCATGCTAAAACAAGGAACAAAAGAGTATTCAACTGGAGAAAAACAGTAGTTTAAAGTTAAGTCTGAGCTTGCAGAGCCTCCTGAACCACAGACTCAGCCTCCAGCCCTCAGGGGCCCACCCTTTGCACTGCCTGCTGGAGAATGAAACCACCCCCTCCACAAATTAACAGCATTTAGAGGATTCTGAAAGGAAAAAAAATTGACTAATTTCTGCATCTGTATGATGAAAACTTCCCTCTCAGCACCAGACTGGGGTACTCTGATTTAGGAGTGTTGTGGTTTGATATGGGCAGAATTTGGGGAAGTAATATAAATATAAAAGTAATATAAAAGCTTGTTGAATTATTAAGAAATTGAATATGTTTTTGTGAAATATATATTGTAAGGAAGGACAAAAAAAACCTTGGGTTTTTTTTTTTTTTTTTTCCTGGGGTGTTTGTTGGTTCATTTATTGATTATTGGGTAAAGAAAGGAGATTGTCGGGTTGGTCCTGCTTTGGGAAATTTTAAAATTAAAAAAAAAAAATCTTAAATTACCAAACCAAAACCACTACAAGGAGAATCCATGGAGCCTTTTAAAGACTCCTATAACTGAATTAAGCACATTCTTCCTCCCTGCTGAACAATTTGGGCACCTACACTTGGGCATCACCAGGAGCCCATTTCTGCCCAGATTACCTATTATCCACGGATCTGCTCAGCAGGTTTTGGCTCACTCACTTTAATCAGCTTATTGCAGAAAACCACTCTAGACCAGTGGAGCATGTGGATGCATCACTCATGTAGGTGTTTCCTAATGACAAGGTGCACTCAGAAACACAGAGCGGCAGTGATATATGTATAATAAATAAATAAATAAATATGTATAATAAATAAATCTGGGAGCAGGGTTCAATTTACAAGCCAAGGTAGAGCAGATGAAGTACAGCATGGTTTACCCCCCGCCATAAGTCTCTATTGAATATAAAATTGTTTTTAGAACTCAGAACTCTGCTTTCCTTTCTGCTGCCTCTTAACTCCCCTTCAACCTCTCCCTGTGTTCCTCCTGACCCCTCCCAGCCACAGATCTGAATTCATTCATACTTTTCTGAAATGAGATCAAAGCTTTGATAATTAGGATCAAACAATCGCCTACGGTGACACCTGTGAGAGATGAAACCTGTTCAAACACAGAGGAAGGGAAAAAATAAAATAAAATAAAATAAAATAAAATAAAAGAAGAGGACACAGTGTATTCAGACTAAACACACTAGTTCATTACTTGATGGGTAAATGCTGCAAAAAGAGTCTGGAGAATGAGATTTTTAAGAAAGGTTGCACCATCTCCAAATAAACAGCAAAACCCCAGCTAAACAAAAGAATGGGACTGACCCTGTGCAATTTCTTGGTGGAAATTACCATAAAATGAGGGGTTTTCTTCTTCATGAGCTGCTCTGCTTTTTGTTCCTGTAAATGGTCAAAAATCACAGAAACCAGTGACACTCCAGCTGGGATGCCAAGCCCCGCCAGAGGTGGAAAGGAGAGGAGCCCAGAAGGGCCACCAGGCTCTGCATCAACGAGCCACCCGAGTCCTTTTGGGAAAGGAACCCAGAAAACCCACGGACCTGTGAGAACGAACTAAAAACATGACATTTTAAACAGAATTTTCTGATTTCCACCTCCCCACGGGTCGAGGCACAGCTTCAGGGAGCCCATGCACCTCGTGTTCCCTCTGCCAGATGCTCCCTCTCAGGCTCCAGGTTTCCAGAGACACCGAAATCAGGACATTGAGAGCGGGTCTGGGATAAAACATTTGAGGAGGCTCCTGAGGAGCACGAGCCCACAGAGGAAGGTGTGGCACTGGTGTCCCACAGCCACTGTGCCCTTCCAGCCTGATCAGCCACCTGCATGGACACCTGCAGGTTCCATTTCACACGTGGTGTTAGATGGGGATGAAAACACTCAGCGGTTTTGGGTCGTGTTGGGGTGGAATCAGCACCTTCCTGCAAGGAGGAAAGAGGCTGTGTCAGGCTAAAAAATAGGAAATTAAGAGATGACCCATCAGCTGTCCACAATGTGAGAACAGCTGTCTTTGGGTCAACTCAACTCTGCCCAGAGCCCCTTGACCAGGTGCTCTCCCAGCCCTTGGGGCAACTTGCCCAGGTTGTTTTTGGTGTGTTCAGCAGCTTCCAGGGAATTTCTCTTTTATGGCCCTGTGTCCTCTCAAGGCCATGGAAACTTCCCAGAGTCTTTGAAGACACACCACACATAATGTACAGGAACAGAAAAACCACAGCAGAAAGCACAGAATACAAAGAAAACGTGACAAAATTGATTAGATACCAGTGTACAGTAATTTTCTTTACAGTGGTGCCCCAACTCCAGCGCAAGCCAGGATTTTACCTTCAGCTGACATAGTACAAACCTAAAGTATGTCCAGAAAATTTTCTTGTGCTGCTCTGGTTCAGAGCAGCATCCAAACCACAAACTTTATACAGTTTTAATCCACAGAGAGCCTTGAAAACAATCCCACTGCTGCACCACCACTGAAAAATTCACATAGTTTGCCTTTCTGTCAAGTTTCAGCAAAATAAAATAAAAATCTGGGATAAAATCTCAGGTTCAGAATAGGCAGTTAAAATAGTGCAGAAAGATGCAAAAATATTTAAAACAACATTCTAGTTGTTCAAAAAGCCTTTTTAGAATTTATTTTAAAGCATTATTATAAATAAAAATGGTTGCTTGAAAAGTTCCCCAGTAAATCTGGCAGACCAAAGACATTCCTGGTATCATTAGAGGGGGAAAAATCCAGATTTTAGTCTGAAGCACAAGCTTTCAGTTTGAGCTTAGCTTAACTTCCTGTTGAATAACCAACATCTCTTTTAAAATTATTTACCAGCAAGGGTTCCAACCCATTCTACATTTTCATCCTCGCTGTTGCTAATTGTAATAAAATATTCAGGCAAGAGTAACAGAAGCTCATTCTAAACCTGGTGGGAACCAGCAGGAGCCATTGCAGCCAGGGTTTGGTGCTGTCAAAATGTCCAGTTTCAAGCCTAACATAATTCTCTGGAACCTCCATTTTCCCTGTCCTAGGATGAAAAAAATAAACTGTTTTCTGGTGAGAATTCAAGGAAACTGAACATTTTAACTGCAGAACACCACAATACTCCAGAAACCACCAATAAAATTATAAATGTGAGGACTAAGTTTGATATTACTGGTGAAAAAATATGACAAGGGCCTCGAGGCTCTTTGGGGGAGAGGGTGAGGGAAATTTCAGTGATGGTGCTTCTGATTTCTCTACCTACAGAAAAGGAGGCTGCTCAAACCTAAACTACTCCTGCCCTCGATGATCAGGTGCATTTAACTGAGTCTTGATAAGAGCAAGAGCTCAACAGGCAGGAGAAAGAGCTGGAAGTCAAGATTAAAAGGAAAAAAAAAAAACCTCTTATTTGATTGTTAAAGCAATCCAGAGAAGTAGGCAATGCTCATGGTCCCAGGCAGAATTTATGGAGTAAGGCGCTTCTCTTCCTCTAAGCACCCCAGACCTGATTCCAGTATTACAAAAATCAGCAAATTCAGAAGGTTTGGAAGTGGACCAGAGGCTTATCGAAACCACACGGTTCTCCCCAAGTCTTTAAACAGCAGAAAATCATGAAAAGAAATCCTTCTTGTAAGATTTCTTAAAAAAAAAAAAAGAGGGGATAAAACCAGCCGTCCCCCTTTTGCACAGGGGGATGAAAAATGGGATAGCATAAACATCCAGGACAACCCTTTTGAAGTTTGGATCAAAAAAAAAAAAAAAAAAGAAAAAGAAGGAATGAAGCCTCGGGGGCAGGGCCAGGGGAAGGGAAGTCACTGCTTTATCACATCGAGTCATTCATCTTGAGCACTTCTGTGTGTCTATTACGTGTCAGCAATCGCAAATTAGGCAACAGGAGGGAGATAAAACCAGACATTCCTAGAAAACCTCTCTAGCAGATGATGCTTAATTCAAAGGAGTGGGTTTTTTCCTTCCAACAGTTGCCTGAAAAAACAAAAACTCCAGTGAAACTGTCTCTGGTGACCAGTCCCGATCGATATGAGGCGAGCAGCTAGAATTAAATCAATAAAGGGAATAATGAACCTGAAGACATTTCTCCTCAAAGCAGAAAGCCCAGATGATTCAAATTCCCTCACAGACACTGTCCTGCCTCACCAGGGCTGACTGTCCTCCACACAGCTCAAAGCTGATGTGGAGAAATGCCTTAATGATGATTAAATACCTGCAGAACAATCAAAAATTGAAGTGTTACAAAGCTGGGTGAGGGAGAGGAAGGCATGGGACTCCTGAGGACCACGCAGAGCAACTCAAGTTTGGACAAAAATCCTGTTTCTGGAGAGGCTGCTACCGGCAGGGTGAAGGTGGTGGCTGGGGAGGCGTGTGCAGGTGTCACACCACACCTCACCAAGTTGTTCCTTGCCTTGGTCACACTGCCCAGGTGTGCCTGGGCTGCCAGTCCCAAAACAGTGCCAAAAACACCCATTCTCCCACCGTGCCCCCTGCTGCATTTCATTTATTGCTGCCACCCTCACTGTCTTGGTGGCAAGCCCCGATTTCTGCCCCGACAGGAACAGCAGCACTGCACCTTCCTGGCAGGACCCAGTGTGGGTTCAAACTGGGAGAAGCTGGAGCCGGGCCAGAAGCAGCACAGGCAGCTTTTGGTGGCAGGAATGGGGTTTTCAAGAGGTTAAGTACCAGCAGAACCCCTTTCCAAAGGTGAGCTCCCTTAATGGAGAAGTGAGCTCCAGAGCCACTGAGGGCTTGGCTGAGTTGATCATCCCCCCCAGTCTGCCATCCCAGAGGTGCCACCACCAAGAAAAAACGACACAGAGAGTCCTGGCAAGGCTGTTGTTAATGCAAAAAGCACAAGTAAGTAAAGCATGCTGTGTTAATGGTTATTTTGCAAGGCCAGATTGCAACCCTACCATCCAAGGGAAAATAAAGCAGCCTTAAACAAGAGATTTGCCAACAGATTTCTTTTTTATTTTTTTCCCCAACACATCTTGAATTCAGGTTGCTAAGTGGCTGCCTGGCCACTCTTGCAGCCTCTGGGCTCAGGCAGGCATCGCATCCTGGGGTATCCCACCTCCACAAGAAATCCAAGGAAGTAACTGTGGCCCACAGACTTCTTGAACTTGTCCCTTAAATGACAGATATTCCAGGGAGCTCTGGAGCAGCAAAGGTGCTCCAGAGCCTGGCAATCTGACTGTATCTGAAACTGCGGGCTATGGAGGAGGAGGAGGAGAAGGAGATGTTCTTGCCAATCCTCCTTGGAATAATCTATGTCTGTGAAGCTCTGTACATAAATATATACATACAGTTATGTACAGGCAGCAGGGGATTGCCTGGCTGTGCTTTTCAGCCAAATCAAAGGCACACATTAAATATACATCCTTAATTCTAAGAAACGTTGGGAAACTGGGGCTTTGGGCACATAAAACCATGACCTAATTACACTCATCCACATACAGCATTTTTCCTACTCCCAACAGATAAAATGCTTAGCAACCCCCGCTGCCCTTCCTGAAATTTGTTGTGCAATGTTCCTGTCACCAGTGCTGCTCTGGTCTCCCTTAGATGTGACTATTTCAGAGACTAAACCACACACGTTGCCAGAGAGTCATCGGATCTCCCTCAAACTTAAATCACAGAGTTTTGGGAAGACACAACAAAAAAAAAAAAAGTCTTGCACAACAGAATGGTGTGTTCAGCATAAGCCTTATATCCAATATTAATGAATATACATATGTTCATATATGCCAACACACTCCACCTGAAATGAAGATTACACTCCCCTTTGCACCTGAGTTTTTAAAGGTGACCTTCCCACCACAGGAAAACATTCCCTTTTAAAACACACCAGATATACAGCTGGGTTTTTGGGATTTGTCTAATATTTTATGGAAAGACAGGCATTCTGTTTGTGTGTTTGCCAGGCAAAATTGACAGGTATTAAGCACCAATTCAAATTTGGTTTTGAAGAGCTTTTGTCAGTGAGGGCAACAGAAGAGTCCTGGGACAGGGCAGTGTTTATTTCCAGCTTTTCTAGTTTCTGTCTCACAGCTGAACTCCTGTTTCTGGGTGAATACATTAAAAACAGTCTAGGGGTAAATATTAAACCAATAACAGCAAGGTGAAGAAAAAGCATTTTCTCAAACAATCCTTTTCTTAAAGACAGTTGTTTCTGTGCATTGATCACTTAGGCCTGAATTTCTGTGCTGATAGAAACTCACTAAAAGAATCCCTTAAAACCAAATGATCAAACATGTCTTGGGTGTCAAAGGGGTATTTAATGAATATTAATTCAGGCAAGTCCTCTGGTCTGGACAGCCATGGTTTCAAGTTTAATGGAAATTTCCAACAGGTCAACAGTTACCTCAACAAAAGACACGGAAAAATAACTTCACATATGTTTATCATAGCAATTCATCCTTACATGCTACTTTTCAATTCAAACAGTTAATTTTAGAACAGAGAGGAGTGTATCTTGCTTTCTGTCAAGATAAACACTTGTGACATACAGCACACAGAAAATAATCCAAGATGACAGAATTGATCTTGGAAAATGACACTCACTAACACAGCTAATGATGAGTAATTCCAGGTTGGGATTTACCAGATTTGATCTGAACCATAGGCTATTTCTTTGTCTACAGCTCTTTGGAATAATACTTTAATGAGACTATGGCAGATTTCCTACACAAAAACCCCCCAAAAAACCAAAAAATAAACCCCAAAAATCACAAAATCCACAAAAAACCCAAAACAAAAACACAACCAAAACCCCCAAAAAAGTCAAAAAAACACCAAACAACCCTTATTCTAAAGATGTACCTATTTCCTCAGAGCAGCCAACAGAGTCTCATTGCACTGATGGCATGGTAATCAATGCCTACTTTTAATTGAGGGGATTATCACTGAAATGAAGGCAGATTGCCCTTGTAGCTTGGTTGGATTAGTTAATTTTCCATAAAGTCATCGTGATGGTTTTATTTCCTATTTTTTTACCCGATGCATGTCACGGATGAATTCCAGCCCCCAGACAACCCTCCAGTCCTGCCTTCCCCCACTGTCCTCCCCTTTGATGCTGCTTTTCCACATCACAGCCCTGCTCTGTCTGTGCGCAAACAGCTGAGCCAGGATTACAAACTTCAGACTCTGCCAAGAGTCTGAGAGCCCAGCATGAAGAAGCATTTCAGGGATCCAAGTTCCTGTTGCCTAATCAGTCCTTTCACCCTGGCCAGGAGGCAGTCGTGCCTCTGCTGTGGTTTTGCAAAAAAAAAAAAAAACCCAAAAACCAAAAAAAAAAAAAAACCCCCCAAAACCAAAAAAAAAAAAAAAAACAAAACCAAAACCATGAATTATATGGCAGTACAATGAACTATCAATTACTGACCCAATCTGCAATGCTGGGAATCAAATCCCAAAGAATCTAAGCGATCAAAGGGGAGTCGTAGGTTGCAAATTTTATTGCTGTATTTTTACTGGAACGCAGTTTATTCCTCCTAAAATCTTCCGCATTAACACAATACATAGTCTGAAGCTGTTTAAACAAGACCTCATTCCACAATTCTACATTTCAGGGAAATTAGCCAAGTAATAAGACAAAGCATTTTCTTCAGGGTATTAGAAAAGAAATTAGGAAAAGTTTTGAAAATTTAACTCCTGTCCCCAAAGCCTTCAACTCTGGAAATCAACCATAGAGCATATATTTTCCCATATAATGAAAAGTATTTGCAGTGGATTTTACAATTAAGTGAATGAAAGCTGCTGCAGGATCTGTTAGGGATTGTCAAACCACTGCAAAGAATTCACTGTTACGTCAAACCCACCATTAAATTTCTTGTGCGTTTAGCCACAGGCATTAGAGAAGAAACAACATTTTACACTGAAAGAACCCCCCTCATTCTCAAGATAATGACTTAATTTAAACTTCAAGAGCGAAACGTGAGGGCAATAAATCAGAGAAGGGGATGCATGCGGCACGAAGCGCACGAGGCTCTGCAAGCAGCGCTTGGTTTTCATTGCTGTTTTCCACTCCACATCCCCTTGGTGCATTGTCAAAGGCACTGGAAGCAGAAAAGGCACAAACTCGTGCCTGTGTTGGCAGGAGTGATGCTGGAATGGATGAATTTATGGAATTTTGCTGCTGCCACCAGACACAGCTTTCATAGAAGGCACTTCAGAAAGGAAAGAATCTTTGGGTGCTTTCCAGTAAAGCCAAGTCTCAGGAGGAATTTAGGCAGGACCAAACCATGGCTGTAAAGCAGCTTCCCCTGCTAATTCTGACAAGGCTCTGCCCCCCAGCATCTCACCAAGCAATGCTCCTGCCCTGTTGCTGGGGGGAGGGATGGAAAAATACCTGTTCTGAGGAAACCAAAACAGAATATGAGTCAGCAGCAACCCAGCTGGACTTTTTCCTTTTGCTTCTTTGGGTTTTTAAGTTTTTTTGTTTTGTTTTGTTTTGTTTTGTTTTGTTTTGTTGTTTTGTGTTTTTTTTTTTCCCTGTTCTTTTCTGTCATGGAAATACAAAATCTTTTCCTCCTTTTCTTCTCTTTTAGTACTTTATTATTCTGGTGTGTTTTCAGTGGGGTGCTCACACTATTAAGTCTCAAACTTCTGAGCCTTTTATGACAGCACTCGCTTCAAGTCAAGACTTTTTCCCAGTAATTCTTCAAAACAGGACCTTGTGCATTGAAGAAAAAGATTGAAAAAAAATTTACTTTGGACAGAATCTCATTCTGCTAGTCCTGACTTGACTATCATAATCCTACTGAAAGAAACCCTCCTGGTAGCAGGAACCTGTAGGTTCAAAGAGGTAAAAGCAGTGGGTGTAATACCATAAAGAGCTGCAAATATCCTAGGATATTTGGGGTTGGGAGGGGTGTCTGGAGATGATCTGGGCCATCCCCCAGCGCTGGGCAGGGGCACAGGGAGGTGCCCGGCTGGGCTGGGATTCTCCCACAGGGACACTCCAGCCCTCCCTGGGCAGCTGTCCCAGGCTCTGCCCCTCCATGGACACGAGCTCTTCCTCCCGCTGCCCTGCTGCTTGCAGAGCCAAAACCCTCTCATACAACACACAGGAGCTGTAAATCTGAGCCCACAGCAGGTCACAGCCTCAGAAATGGCTAAAAATCTGAATAATTAATTAAACAGAATGCTCAAATTCAAAGAAATAAGCAGCCTTCTTTGCAAAACGCGCTCGGCTGTGCCCTCCTACAGAGATGCTGTGGGTGAAACTGGGAAAGCCCTGTAGCACACACCCTCCCTGCACTGGGAACTCCTGTTCCTCAACCAAAGACCAGATCTTCCATCAGAGCAGGTCACCCCAGCTGAAGCTGCTCCTTACTGTGGCTGGGGACATCACTCACCAAGATAAATATCCCTTGAACTGGCTGCCGTGGTACCCTTAGTGAAATCCCAACTTCCAGCATGATCAGCTCATCTCAGAGCATTGAAGCCTGGCTGCAAGAGGCACGGGGAAAATGAGGTGATGCCAGTGGAAAACGTGTCTTTTATCCATAAAAATAACTCCTGAGAAAAGAAGGTGTTCGACAAGGAGTCAGGATGCCCTGACAACTAAGAGCAATTTGCTAGAATTCAGTGCTTGCACATCTATCTGCACGTAGATCTAGGGCTGCACTGGCATTCTTGCATGCAGAAAATAATTTATTTCTCTATTTAGACTGGTTTTCCAGAGTACAGAATTAGATGAGGAGTCTTTATTTACCCTACAAAGGACTGTGAAGAGAAACAAGCTCTGAGGAGTTTTCAAACTGATCTATTTCCCCCAGAACTCTACCTCATTATTAGGATTTCTGCAGCACACTGTTAAATCCAGCCAGAGATGCTGCTTCATTTTTTCCTCTGGAAACACTATTTTGCAAGCCAATAAATATAACTGACAATTTCTTAATATATTGTCCAACAGCTCTTTCTCATTTCAAGTCATCTTCCCTAATCCCATTTCTCATATTACATTCTCTGCTCCGCGCTGATACTCTTCAAGCCTTATCAAATGTTTCCTTTGTTGTGCTGTAGACAGCCTGTATGTATTTAACCTAAACCCATCCCTCATAAATCCGGGCTCCAAATTCCTTCCCTGTGCACAGAGTTCTTCCCTCCATCCCTCCAGCTGTCAATACCTCCCTGCTAACGAGACCTCAGCATCCCCAGCGACAGGAGACTTCTGCTTACTGGACTAAAATTGAATTGGTCTTTACTGCTGTCAAATCAGTATTCCAAATTCAAGCCTAATTTGCTGTCAGTTACTAGTTTTTAAGTCCCTTTTGGCATTGCTGCTTTCCAAGGTTCTCCATACCCGCAGGAATCCGTGGTTCAGATTATTTTTCCCTTGATAGGCCGGTGCTAATTAATTTTTCTAAAATGCTTTCAAAGTGGAAATCGCTGTATAAATATTAAGTATCCTTATCTGTGATGGGGAAATGTGCCCCATTACTGTTGTCACATAAACTTCACATCAACACACTCTGTGCACAGCCCTTGGTCATGGGCACTTGATTTCCGACAAAGCCCTGCTGACTGGATAGAATAATGGGAAATATTTATGTGTGGGCTGTGTACACATAAATCGCAGAGCTGGGCCCTGCAATGTGAGTGCTGCACACGCAAAACACGGCCCGAGCCACTCTGCTGTTTATGTATTGAATGTAAACAGAAACTCTGAACGGTTTGCAGCTTTGCCTGTGCATTTTACACAGATTTTGGCTGTATAAACACTGTCTCACTGAGTTATTGGCTGCCCAGCAAGGCCTGGTGCAGAGGATTGTTCAGTACTGAATGAAATGAAGTTTGGTGAGTCCAGGCAGCTCGGCTATTAATCATTCAGAAAAACAAAACTAACAAGAAGGCCTTGTGTTTCCACCGCTTAGCATTTCCTACATTTGACTTTAACGGGTGTCATTTTCAATGCTCCGTTCCACAAAGGAGTGGAGCACATTTCTGCACACTTTAACACCTCCAGACCAGGGCAGATGATGGTGTGCATCCTCCACTGCCAGCACGGTGCCCTCGGGGACTCACAGCTCATGGCTGGTGGGTTTGTGACACACAGCACAAGCCCGAGGGGATGATGAGCTCAGGGCACACAAAGGAAGTAAACTAACCCAGATAATTTGTTAAAGCAGGCATTAAATAGGTTGGCAGGGTTTATTCTTCCAAAAGGAGATCCAAACCCTTCTTGGATCTGGTCCAATAAATCACTTATCACAGAACTCTGAGGAGTTATGCAGAGATTTGGAAGTCAAATCTGTGTTTACATATTTGTTTTTCGTTGCGATCAGTACAATCAGCACCTACCAGGATTCACCAACTACTTAACCCAGGATGTTTTTAAATGTATCAATTTTTGACTCAGGAAACTTTGTGATAAATTTTCCGCAAGCTTTGCCCCAGAGCAATGGGGATGGCAGATCTTCACTTCCACCTATACTGATTTCCAACAGGGCTATTTACCATGAGGCATGTCACCATATTCCCTTTTTATCTGAACTAGAGTCCCTCTACAAATGTCAGACCAAAGCAGAAAATTAATCTCCTAAAGACCATAAGAAAGCCATTCCATGCAACCACCGGCTGCTTTTGCACGGCAGTTGCATTGCTGAGCTCTCCGTGGTGGTGCAAGGTGTGTTTCCACTCCCCCCCTTCCACAGGTGGAGGAAGGCACACCTGTGCCAGGTTTCCCAAACCAAAAAGCCAGCAGGCTGTTTACTTTGGAGCACAGCACACAGCCAAAGCACCCGTCGTGCTACCACAAGACCAGGGGGAAAAAAAAAAAAAGAAGAAAAAAAGTTGTGCTTGGCTCCCTTATAAAACAGAGAACAGAGCCCTTAACCTCGTATAAAATGTCTAGACTCTGGATAAACAGTCACCAGTGCTGGTGCTGCTGCTGGTTACTGAGTTACCACGGGGACAGAGCTGTAGATTAATGCCAGCCATGCTCAGGGATGAGGAACAGGTCTGAGATAATCTCTGGGATAATCTTTGCCCTGGGATAATCCGCATGGTTGCCCCAAGGATGCAGCCACAGTCCCCACTCCTCACTCCCAACCTGCAGGTGATCCTCAGCACAGATTCCTTTTCCACTCGGGCATTTCTCACTGCTGAGAGGCAGCTGGAGCACCAGGAGAATTTGCAATATCTCTGTACTATTCCTATTTTACCTGTGGTTTTTAACACCAGTCTCCTCAGCATCCGGACGCGAAGGCAATAATTCACAGCACACCGCCAGGAATTCAGGACAGAATTCCTGATTTCCTTCACAGAAGCGAAGGAAACTTAGGTGAACCCACAAAATGTAAAGGGAAAGGGCATATTTTGCTAGATGCAGGCAGCCTATTTCAGGAGTGCAGTGTACTTTGTTGTAGTTCCACTCTATTACCTTGATTGCACAAATTTGATTTGCTTCATTTTCTACGCACTGATACAATGCTTGTAGTTGACTATTACCCTCCATGTGTTTGCTGCAGGTTTTGTTTCCTGGCACTGTGTAGATAAACTAATACAGTGCTGCTTTGGAAAAAAAAAAACCAAAAAAAAAACCACCCAACATTTCCTGTATTTACATGATTACCCAAACAAAAAAGCAGTTTTTATTGTACTGCTATTCCTAGTAAAAGACAACCAGAAACACAATGAGGTTGCTGTGCAAGGGATTTTTGTCACAGACGCGTTGGAGGTGACTCCAGCAAACAGGATGGAAAGCTCACAGCCATTTCAGAAAGGTGAAAATGCCACACAAAACACACATACATATCAGCAGTGATTACCTTCCAAGGTGTTTCAGTGTTGGGGGAAATATTTATTAAAAAAAAAAAAAATCCAGCCTTAACATGAAAGAACATCACCTGTTGCTGTTTCCACAAGCATCAGGTTTGAAAGACCTAGAAACTGGGACAGGCTTAAAGGAATTTTCCAGGATTTCATCCAGGAATGCCTCTTCTCTGGCTGAAAACCATCTGGGCTCCTTGCTGAGCAATCTTTAATCAAATTGTCTGTGGCAGAGAGAAATATTAAGAAGAAAACTAAGAAAAAAAAGTCAGGTCCATTTCCACCAGGGATCTAAGCAGTAGCCTGAATTGAGATTTAAAGACAGAAAAACTGGACAAATGCACTATTTTAACCTCATATTTTAAGTTACAGAGGCACAAATAGATAAATGTGTCAGTAAAATCAGCTTGCTTTTACTGCACAGTAAGCTCTTGTTAATAACCAACTTCTCCCAACACATTTCTTAAAAGAATAATTTGTTCCTAGTCAGAAAGCCTGTGTGCCAAGTTTCAGCACAGAATAAAATCTTTACAGTGGAGTTATAAATTTTTTTTTTGAAAAGTGGGTTCTGTGTACTCACATACACTTAACTATTACAAGGGCAGCAGGTGTCATTATAACAAATGATGTAAAGTTTAATTTAAACATCAGAGAACACACTGAAATACTTTGGAAATTGCCACAGGTCACTTAACATTTTTATATGAAAAAAAAAAATTGAAAAACCCTAACTCCTCTCCCTAACATTTAATTTTTTTCCCCCTACACGGCAAAGTAAAGAAAACACAGACATGGATTCTTTGTAATTAGCAGGACTGTGGTTTTACAGCCAAACGTGGGCCAAGAAGTGAAAAGTTAACAAATCATTAGACAACATACATTGCTCTGTATGAGAACCGTGGCAATCTGCAGAATAGCTCAGGATACACGAGCATGAGGTCAACTGTTTTGAGTAGATAATTGTTAAGCATAAGCATCCTTGCCTCACAGACAAGGCATGAAACAACACACAGGGACTCCTGGCACTTCCAGAACAATTGTATTTACCCACCAGGTTACCTAAACAAATACAGGAAGCGTGGTCACTAATCAGAGATATGATCTGAATATTAAGGAAAGGAGGAAAAAATAATAATTCTATTTTCTTTCCTCCCCTCTCTCCATTTGTCTGCGAATCACCAGTTTCCATAGCAACTACACTGTTTACAACACAATAGCCTCTTCCTCTTCTTGCCCAGGCTCCCTGATGGTACAAACCACTTTGACACCTACTTAACTTTAAAGCTGGGGGACCCCTACAGCAGTGCTGGGGACCAGTGTGGGTGTTCTGCTCAACTCAGGGATAAAAAGGGAACAGAACACAGAAGGAAAAGTGAAAAATGCAACATCTGTTTGCTGAGGGATGGCCCTCCTCTCCCAGACTGTGCTTTTATTTCAATAAAAGGTTTGATTTTCAGCCTTACCCGCAGGTTTCCACACAGGAATCCTGCTCCTCCTGGGCCAGACTCTGCTCAGGGCTGCACTCAGCTCCTACAAATATTGATGATCAATGTTTTACTCTGCATCTCAGCACCACCAAGGCCAGGCTGGACAAGGCTTGGAGCAACCTGGGGCAGTGGAAAGGTGGCAGGTGGAGTGGGATGAGCTTTAAGGTCCTTTCCAACCCAAACCAGTGAGGAATTCCATGAATAATTTACCACCGTGGTGCTCTTGCTGCTGCTGGCGTCCACAACCACAACAAAAAGCCTTAAAATCAGCAATTTTAACCCACACGGCCAAACTTAACATGCAAAAAAAACAAATGGTGAGGAGGTTGAGGAGAAAGTTTTAGTTTTTAGATTTCTCTTAAGAAAAACATGATCTGTGGGGAGATGGGGTGAGGGGCTGGAAAAGGTTTGTGCTCCTTCCTCAGGACCCAGAGCCTTTTTGAGCTGCCAGCAGCTGCTTGCCTCACCTGTGCCTGCAGAAAACTGGAGCTCTTCCTTTTCTGCAAATGAACATTTTAATCCCAGGAATACAAATATTATCTATTAGGCATAATTTTTTTTTTTGTGGTTGTTGTTTTCTCTTTTTTCTCTCTTTTGCTCTAGCATAACAACTCTGGCCCCAGTTCAACAATGCACTTAAGCATGTGCTTAGTTTTAAGTAGATGAATAGGCCTGTTGAAAAAATGCTTCAGTTAAGCATAAAATTAATAATGTGCCTCAGTGTTTTGGATTAGGCTTTAATTGCAGGAAAAGTTTAAAGCCATATTGTATAACACTTAAACATCCACCCATAACCAAGTTATGCTTTTTCTTAAAAAAAAAAAAAACAAAAACCCAAAAAAACAACAACAACAACAACAAAAAAATCCAAAAATAGCCCCAAACTGTACCAATGTTCCCTGCAAAAACCAAAGTACAGGGCTAAATATCCCTAAGATGAAACCAATATTATCCTGCAGTGTGATAATAAAAACAGATGTGTGAATTTCATGCTAATCTTTGCTGTCACACACAAAGGAGATTTTTTTTCACCAGTCTCCATAACGCAGATCATATAGTTTAAAAATACCAGTTTGGTGTCTTTTTGGCTAATTTTGTTCTGTTTTCAAACACCAAACACATTAATTCAGGTAATCACAATTCCAGACCACACATTCCAGCATCTCTTTACATGATTTACAGGAGACCTTTCTGGGTTTTTGTTTGTTTTAAGTGTAAATTGTAATTCTCTGTATCACTACCTTCCCTATCTACCTACAAAAAGAGAAAACAATTTCAATTTTGTTGTGAAATATCCCAAACAACCACTTTAAATGGCAAAGGAGCAAACGTGAACATGGAATACACTGGATTTCTCCCCTCCTTATGAAGAAGGTGTCTATGAGGACAAATTTAGCAAGAAGTGAGATTTTTTTTTTTTGTGGCCATCCCACCCAACCTTAATGCCCATCACAGAGATTTCCATCCGTCCCTGTGAAAGGAGAAATCCTAAGCCAAAACTGGAAATCTGAAGGGTTTTATTTAGTATAGAAGTGGTATCTGGTGCATAATGAGAGACAGAGAGGTGCAGGATGGTCTGGAAGGAGGGGAACAGACAGGAAGGGAACCCGTGGTGTGGAGCAGGGATAAAGACAAACTGTTGACAACAGAGAATGAACTCTGGCACTAAATATGAACTGGTCATGAATCAGTGAGCACATGGCTGAAACCTGAGCACAGGAGGGACTGTGAAGCCCCTAAATTCAGCAGGAGGATTTGGTATTCAGCCCCAGCCCCCAGCTGCCTCAAAGGCACAGAATTCTGCGTCTCACTCGAAGGAGGTGCTGCGCCAGGAGCATCCCCTGTGCCACTTACAGCAAAATATTTATGGGGCAGTTGATAGGAAAAGCACAGAGACAGAGGAAGGGATGAAAAAGCCACAAGACATTTCTCTCTGCAGCTGTCAGAAGGAGGTTGCACACCAGGAAAAAAAAAAAAAAAAAAAGCTCCAAGAAGTTTTTTCATTTTTTTTTTTTTTATCCCCCCCTCAAGAGGCATGGATACAATGATACCTATTCAGCAGCTTGAACCTCAGAAAAACAGAGAATTATACTTCTCTGCCTCTGTGCGCAGTTCTCTGTTCACATACATTGTCCAACACCAAAGGAGACAAAGGGAGAATATAGTTTCTGTAACAAAAAAGAACTATGTCTGTTGGGACCCTCGATGTGTTGGAAATACCAAACTTTCATTCACACCATCCATGTAGCACGGCTTCTCAAAAGATAAAGAAAAATATTTTATCAAACTGAATCAATACTGGACTTTCTCACCAAACACTGCAGTGCTCTATTCCTACAGGGTTGCCTGAGAGCTGTGGTTTGAAACCACCAACATCACAAAAATCAATTTTTTTTATTATTAATTACAAGAGTTTTCCTCACAGTCGTCGTGGGAACAGCGCTCACATATTGATCTCTCCTAAGGCAGCTCCAGAAGTAATCTAACCATCTTATTCTGCCACCTCTGCAAAGAAAGTCCCCACAAGTTATTAAAAACCTCATTTCTACTGGGCCGTGCCTCTGAACCACCAATTTCTGCCTCCTGTGTTAGAAAGGACCTCTCAGAGACACTTCAGCATGGGAGACAGGAACTGTGCTGGTTTTCCTTTATTTGTACCAGTCTGGGGGATCCTTCCCAGCCAAACGCTGCCCAGGGTAAGAGAGAAGCAACCTCTGAGGATCTGACAGCCAGTGCTAAAGAATTTCTTTTAAGTCTACATCAAGTAAAAGATACTGATGGAGAGACTGTGGAGCAGCCTCATCCATTTACTATTTTAAAACTCATATTTTTCCCTCCAAAATTAGGTTACACAGGAGCAAAGATAACATGTGATCATAATTTGGAAAATAAATAATCCAAGTAGGACATTTCAATACATTTTTTGCTTGATGTTTTTTGTCTCTTTTGAACCCCACGTGGCTGATACCTGATGTGATTGTCTCAGTATCCTCCTCTGATGATGTGAAAACAAGTAGCTAGTGCAGAAAAGCAATGAGGAAGAAATCCTTTTGTTTGCTCGTGAAGCAGTTCAGAAATAGAAAAGGTTTTGATAAATGACAAATGGTAGTTCATAAAATAAATAATAAATGATAAAGGAAAATAATAAGTGAAATAAATGATAAATGACAGCTCATTTGTGGGCTGAGATTTGAACCATGAACGGGTGGGAGAAGGTTGCCTCTGACCCTGCTCCAGGCACAGCCACTTCAGAACAAGAATGAGGATAAAATCACAGAGTTTGGACAAAGGAAAGCATAATAAAATCCAGTGACACCATTAGTCACAGTCTTGTATCTCATTAATGTTGTGGCCTTCATGGCTGAGTAACTTTCATGTAAATAGGAAGCACTAACATCTTAATTTCAGCATGAATAAAGTAATTGATTTATTATTTATTTAAAGTCACTGGTGTCCTTCCACCATGCCCTAAAATGAACGGGGTTCACAGTGTTGGGGGAAAACTTTTATCCTGGTGGAATCACATGATATAGAACATTATTTTACCTGATTTAGGCCCATCAGAGTGCACAGAAAGGTTTATGCATGCTAACCCTGAAAGCAACAGGAGCGCAGCAGGAATATTCAGCATAAACTGCAAAAAAGCTGAGACATTTATACGTAGTTCCCTGCACTGCAACCAAAAGACTTACACCGCTCTGATTTTAACAATATTATTTAAAATTTGCTTCAAATTTCCCTGAAATAATAGATGCAGGAGCATAATCATGTTTGGCAATTGGCGAGAGTTTTGAAAATTGCTATTTTTATGGTTTGAAGAGCAAATAGATTTCCATGTTTGTGTATCATCTGGATTGTATTAACGCAGTAAAACCTGTGCAAAATTGTTTGCTTGTCTCTGGGCTTGACAGTGATTTCAGAATTTCACAGCAAAACAGCTTTTGGTGCACAATGCAAGCTGCAAGCTTCTCTTCAACAGCTTCTTTTTGTTAGCTGAGTGACAAAAACACAAAACAAACAAGAAAAAACCAAGCCAAACCAACCAAACAAACAAACAACAAACAAAAAAACCCAAGAAATTTTTGCCACATAAGCCTTCTCAGTGCACATTCAGGCAGGTCTAATTCACTTTTTTTCCCTTTGGCAATACATGAAATGACATGGAACACGTTTGAAAGACAAATGCCTTGAACTGAAAGTGTTTTTATGGAGCTGGAGTTTACTGGGGTGCCACAGTGAGTCTTCCCCACAGGACTGAATTTCTCTTTTGTTATAAATACTTTCCCATGGACATGTAAATGCAGCTTTAATGTTTCTCCCATCTCTGGCTCTTCCACTTGTTTAATTTTCATAGCAAATAAACCAGATTTAGTTCCTGTGGCCAGGAAGGCAAGACTTCACCAAAATGGAAGATGAATATGTGGTAGCCACAGAAGTTGTTATTCTCACCTCAGTTTTCCTTTCCCCTCACAAATTTATTATAGCACTTTTACTGAACAACAACTACACAAAACTGTGAGTTTCCAGCATAAAGGAACAATGCATTTTCTTGTATTTTGTTCTCTGATAAGCACAAACCTGTAGAAACATATTTTATAATTTGGTTACACCTACTGGGAAAGTAACATTAATATGAAGGTAACAGATGGTGGATTTTTTATGTCCATAACATGAATAATTGAGATATCTATACTGAGTTAAGATGGTATCTTTCTGTAAAGTAACTTGGCAGGATAGATCATCAACCACTTCCAATTCCAAAAGGCATAATTTTCTGTATTCATGAAGCAAAAAAACCCATCAAAATCCAAAATAGCCTTTCCTGCCTATAATGAAATTCCTCCCTTATACCACCACCTAATTCTTTGAGATGTGAAGTGGCATAAAATGAAAAAACACAGTTTCAAAAGGAGCAGTATGTGTTCCCTCATCCTTTTCTTTCCCGTGCTGTGGTCTGCACCTCTCTCCACACACCTCAGTTCGAGAGCCAGTCCTGCAAATGCTCACTCCCAGGTGTAGCACCACCCCGAGAGGCTCTGGTGGAGCCTGAGGAGATCAAGAAGGAGCATCCCAGGAGACCAGTGCTGGCTCAGGAATGCAGACAGGGTGTCCAGAGGGTGCTGTGCAGGGAATACGGAAAGACTCTGATGTTTACGTTGGGGTTGCACCGTCCTGACCAGCAGTGGATTTTAGCAACCAAGGCAGGCAAATTCAGACTGCAACAGCCTCCTTCACAGATCTCAGCTCTGAAGAGTCAAACATAAATGCTTGATGTTGCTGTTTTCCCACTAATTCCAGTGCTGACACACTCTTTAATACAGATCTGTTACTTACTCAGCTGCTATTATATTAGTATTTAGAATAAACACTACATTTCTGAAGACACCCGTAGATAAAGGGGGATATTCTCACAGACTTTTAAGGCAGATGCTTCATGAACAGCCAGCTCTGCAATGTCCTGCAGCTCGGGTTTCAGATGGCTAGGTGAGAAAATACATGGGATTTATTTTCAAACATTTAGCATCTGCAATAAACACAGACTAAGAGAGTGAAGGACTCAAGCCCACATTTTCAGGTCTCTGTCATTATGGCCTCTAATGAGAATTGCTGCTGTTGACATTTCAGTGGATGACAAACTCCATAAAGCAGGGGTTTGTTTACGAGTGCTGATGCTTTAAAGCAGCTGGCCATGACTCTTCAGCACAGGAATTATTTTAGCAGCACATCTTCCATGACACTTGCTGCTCACTGCGATAGCCAGGAACCCAACAGCAGGGTGGGAACAGAGTTAAGGAAAAAAAAAAAAAAAGGAAGAATCACCCCAAAATCCTGCAGGAAGTGTGGAGAAGGAAGGTTTGGGCACAGTGGGTGCTCAGAAGCAGCTAAGGTTAAGGGAATAAAAAGTGAATATATTTACTGAAGGGTCTTCAAGTAGATTTTGGGCAGACAAACCCTCCGAGGGCTACACCCAAAATGAACCCCAGGTTTTCACACTTTTATAAGTTTGGTCCATTTGCACATTGGGGGTTGATTTAACAATTCCAGCTTCAGCTAATGAAGGCATTTACCCCAAGTTTCTCCCCCAAGTCACTTTGGTTTGCATTTCTGGGCCCTGAGGCAGTGAGGTGTCCTTGATTGCCAGGCCAGGAGAGGAATTGCTGTGTCTGCCCAAAATGGGACAGCAGCAGCTGACCTGAATATGGAATTTAGAGTTAAATGCTAAAGAACTGCAGGATCACAGATACATGAAAAATATAAAAGCTAAAATCCTAGGGCATCAACACCTCCTTCTCCCCAAGGCTGTGCCACTGCTGGGGTGACAGAGGCCCCTCAGGTGTCACACCCACCTGCATTCCCAGCAAAAACAACCCAGCCAAGCACAGAAGTTGCAGCATTCCAGTAATGAAACAATTGCCCACTTCAGAATAATAATAATAATAATAATAATAATAATAATAATAATAATAATAA
>QUSF01000057.1:1133408-1152552 GCA_003676055.1 Chloebia gouldiae
AAAAATGCATAGCCTCATGCCTTGGGCCTCTAAAAACACTCCTAAAAATCAACCAATTCAATGCTTTGCATGTCAATCATACACAGAGGTCTCCAGTGACTCTGAATTTTATGAGCTGTCACTCATCCCAATCCCAGAGGTGCTCCTACTAAATAAGAGCTTAATGACCCTAGAAAGCATGGTTGAATATTTCCATGCTACAAAATGTAAATTAAAAGCACAATGGTAATTAAATTTAAAGATTTAAAAACAAAAACACAACCAAACCAATCAAAAAAAAAACCCACACAAAAAATCACTAAACAAAGGTAAACAAAAACAACAACAACAACAACAAAAAAAAAAACACCAAAAAACCCAAAAACCAACACCACTGGCAATTTCTCCTTAAACAGCATTTCTGTATTGGATAGGGGCTTTGTTCACACTGAAATACACATTTTGGTCTCAGAGGGATGAAAATGATGCTCCAAAACATCTGCAGACAGTAAAAGCAAGGTGATTTGCATTACCTTGAAACAATGAAGGTTAGAGGGTAATAATTCCTTATAATTCATAATGGCACATGATTAATTGTATTTTCACTCTTATGAGAAACCAGAAAAATTTCTGTTGTCAGTCACAGTCACTGACCATACTCCTCACTTGAAATTTAAGTTTCATTGTCCCTTTATATCAAAGATGGGGCTAATCTACAAAGTTTAGTGCACTGCCCCAAAATTCAGTGTGCACCTAAGCTGCCTCACTGAATGGAAGTTACCACTAAGAAGCCAAGTTATATCACAGATCTTGAACACACAAATTGAAGAAATACAATTTTAATAATGATTTGCAGGGTGTTGATCAAAGATATAACACAGTCCAGCAGAAAAAGAGAGGGAATTAATGCCTGTATCTGTTCTGTTGGTGAAAGTAACTGAAATGGATGCCAGGTGTGTAATATTGTGGATAACTTATCATAGAATTATGGAATTGTTTGTGTTGGAATGGAGTTTTATTCAGATTATTCAGTCCAAGGCCCCTCCATGAGAGTCACCATTTGCCATAGTTGTACTGCAGGTGTTAAAAAATAAATTAAAATGGCCTGGAAGTTGCGTTACCTGCTTGCCTCATTTGTCTATTAAAAAAAAATCATCTGAAGATTCAGGTTAGAGCATTCAGTTGATACCAATTAACACACTCATCAGCTCCACTCATTAAAATAAGCTGAAGAATCAGATCCAGTGAGGGCATAGAAATAAAGCAGACTTTTAAAATATATATTTCAGACAAAATATCCTGTGCTACCAACATGGCAAATGAAAATCAAATGAGCTGTGCAGACTGACAGGAATATTGTTAACACCCCTATTTCACCTTTGTAGGTGAAATACTTTTCATCTTTCAGCATAAAAACACAAAATACTGTCATGAACCAGCACTGTTACACTAATCCTTAACACTTTACATGTAAAAGCATTGTTAGAAAAGTGCAAATCTACTTTAAATTCTTACACAGTCATGAAAAAGTTTTTATTGTGAAACTAAGGAGCGACCTACTTCTGCAGACTTTTCAACGAATGAAAGCTGTGATCAAAAATAAATATTAGTGATGACAAAAGCAGAAGTAGAAGCTGCTGATAAGGCTCCTAATATTGACAGGGGAACATTCCCTGATGTTCATGTTACACCTGACAGGTGCAAGGGCTGAGCTGTGAGGAGTCACTTCCCAGGAAGAACAGAAGAGGGAAATTCCTTGCCTGCTGAGAAGTGAAATGAAAAGTGCTAACCAAGAACCAGACTTTCACAAAAACAAGCTACATTTAGAGGTCTGCCATGCTGATTAGACATAAATTACATGCTGTAATTTTAATGTTATAGACAGCCTTATTAATTGTTAATTATACAATGTGAATGTGCAGAAAGCCTCTAACAGATCCACCAGAGCAGTAAAAGTGTTATTGCTTTTTTTTTTAAATAGTCTTAGATTGGACTAAGTCCTACTGATTTCCTGATAAGCAAACAAAAACCAAACCAAAATTTTGGGTGTATTTTACCCTTTTTATGGACTAGGAAAGCATGATCTTCTTAACTTTTGAATGTAGAGCTGGGCAACAACCCAGAGGATTGAGAGAAAAGTACTCATGTAAAAATAATATTATATTAAAAGGGAGATTTTATGATGATTTTTTTGGTACCACCATAAAAACAAGAATACCTCAAGTAAATCATGTCCTCTCAGTGTATGTCTGCTAAGATAGGTTTTTCTTAGGGTGCTGTATTTATTTCACAAAATTTGGAACACGAGAATAGTCCTTATCTTCTTCACAGTTCATGTCTTTCCTGGAAAGCATCAAAACACAACAGTAACAGCAAAACCTAAATTTGGAAATACGAATTAAGCAGCGCCCCGAGGTCCTTATTAACACACACAATCAACTCCTTGCCAACTCTTTGAGTTTTAAAACTTTGCAATGAAATAATTCTCCAACATTGATCTTTGTGAGTTATTTCATAAATACTCAGTGTTTAAAAGAAACACTGTAATTTTCCTCACCAAAACTGCTGCTGGGGTAACACCTTGGGACACTGAAACAAATGTTATTTTATAACATCCAGCAGTAACTCAATATCATCAGGCATTCAAATATATGCCTTCAGCTCCAGCATTTCCCTAAAGCATTCAATCCTTTTAAAGGCCCAGTTTTTGTGGCAGCGGTTAAAAAAAATGTTCCTTCCCCTTGATTAAGGGAACCATTTCATTCCCTGAAGGTATCAGATGTTACCTGTCAGGAACAGAGACAAGAATTGAGCCTTGTTTCGCAGGAGAAATATTAAAAACACAGGACAAAATCAGTGTCACTGCAATGAGCTGGTGAATTATGGTGTTTGGGAAGCAGAGCTTTGGTTGAAAGCTGCTGGCTAAGGTTTAATCCAGGAAACAGCAAAAGTAATACACACACAACACAAAATAGAAGAAAAAAAGGAGGGGGGGGAAAGGAAAAAAAAAAGAAAGCTGCTTGGAAAGGCTTCTAGAAGTTGATAAAGGCTATCAGCAAGAGTTTGTGTTCTGTCATAGTGAAAGGAGACAAGGTGGGAGTCACCCCCTCCAAACAGAAGGATTCAGTGTTGATTTTTGTTCTAAATCCCTCCACAAGGTGAGGGCGGCAGCAGCAGGCGTTGCTGCAGGAAGAAACAAATCTGTTTATAATTATTATTTTTATGGGAAAAGTAATTCTAGGCCTAATAAGCAATGAAGAAATAAAATGAATAAGAAAATTAAACAAGAAACAAACGAGGAATTCTGCCTCTCCTGTGCTGTAGGTCTGGGCTTTCTGAGGGGGTGAAGGATGAGTCAGGGTGACTCAAATCCCCGTCGCAGGGGGAATTGAGAGGCACCTTCTGTTTTACCCTCAAAGTGGGTGATCTGGTCCCAGCACTGCTCCAGCATTAGTCATCTCACAGCAATAAACCCGTGGAACATAAAAACTCTTCGCCATAAAGACAGAAAGTCAAAGAAACAGAAAAAAAAAAAATATATATATATATAAATGAGCAAAGAAGGAGGAACAGTGTGGATGTTCTTGCATGACATGCACCTTTTGAAAAGACTGCTTGGCCCCTGCACACAAAAGCAGAGGGCAGGGAACACCTCCAGACCTGAGCACAGCTCTTGAGCCACACCTGGATCACCTGTCAGCCTGCTCTGGCTTCACCAGACCTAAAACCCCACACTTTGAGCTAAATTCAGCATCATCAGCATCATCCTTGTACCAGCCCCAGAGCACTGGCTGAAAAGCCTTGTCATGCAGCATGGGTATTTACTGATCTGAAAAATCAGACTGCTTCTGTGACTTCATGTCTTCAGGCCAGGTAAGAACTGCAGGAGGGTGGGTGGGGGAACCATATTCCACCCCTGGAGCACAGTGAATGGCCAGAAATTCACACATTCACAGGAAAAACGCAGCAAAAAATGAGCACGGTTACAAAATGCCCCTTTGCAGCACAAGGGCTGCTCTGCTGTGCTTAATTTCAGGATTTTTGGCATGAGCACAGTTTAATTTGCCTCTGAAGAGCCTTGTTTACTTGCATTTCCCTCTCACCAAGAACAAGCTGCCACTTCTAACCTTGTTCCAACATAGACACAAACCTGAGAGGGATTCAGTGTATGGCTTCTCCATGGCAGAGTTATCTGCCTTAAAGAAAAAAATGGTTAGGAAAACAATGAAACAACTAAATAAATAAAAAACTTATAACTCTACACCATTTCCATGAGAGGAAAATAGCTCTTATGCCAGGGATCAATCACACAAATAGATTAGAACCTTGTCAGTTCTAGAATTAGTTAGTTATTTGAAATATTAAAAAGAGAATTTCTCATGTTTTCAAGAAAAAAAAAAAAAAAGAGTCCTGGAATGGGTATCTAAATGGGACAGGAAGACTGGGAACAAATGCACAGCTGCAGAGTGAAACTTACAAATTTAATTATGCATGATTGCTAACTATCAATTTTGTTGCTAAAGTAGTATCATCACCAGTAATAAGGAGAGCAACAATTTATCTAATTTTATAGTGCTTGCAATTATGAAATTCTTTTATGTATGATATTAAGCACAATTTTAACAAAAAAAATATCATTCAGTTGGAAAGAAAAAACACAAAGCTTCCAGAATAATTCCACATTCCAGAAACATATCCAGTTGGAATTTTCTCTTCCTTCACCCCTGCCTGCTTTTTTCTTAATCAGCTGCGATACACAGGAACTTTCTAACAGTCAAAAGAAATAAAAATAAATGCTTAATGGAACAAAATGAAATTACTGAATATTCTATCCGGGATATACAAGACATTTCAGCCTAATTGTGTTAGGGAGGAAAGTAAAAAATACTGTGAGAAAACCTTCCATATTTTTTGGTCTAGGAAGGTAATCTTTGTGTCCCACATGCACAAAAAAAACCCCCAAAAAAACCAAAAAAACCCATACCAAATCCAACAGAAAAAAAAACAAAAAAAAACCCCAAAACGACAACCAACCAAACGAAACAAAATTAATCACCTGGAAAAGATAAAAAACATCAGGAGTTCTACTGCCCACAATTTGAGATGAAACTCTATTGAGAGTGCTTAACCAGCAGAAGGAAAGGAAGGGCAATGCAAAAGCCGGAAAAAAGGAAATAGTCTGTTATCAAAGGACTATTAATTGCTCCCAAAGTAAGAGCAAGTGATGATCTTCTTCCTTTATTTACTCGGAGGTTCAGCTGTCTAATCAAAGAAACGTTGTGCTGGTTGGGCTGAAAGAAAACTGTACCTTTTGTTTTGGTGATTGCCCACTAGACCTTAAGGGCTTTCATTGGATCAGTTTTACAGCTCGCTGCTGCACTTTAGAGAAGCAAAGGAGCAGCAGGCAGCTCCCAGCCTCCACTTGCACTGCCAGGAAACAGGAACAGGGCTCTGGAGCATCACCCACCTCGCTTTTGTGGTTGTTGCTGCTTGGTTGGTCCTCCCTGCAGAGCTGCAGTTTCTGGTTATACTCAATTTACTGCATTTGCAAATATGAGTTTCTAATTATAAGTAGCTGGTAACAATCAAGCCAATAGATTAAAAAATAAAAAAAAAATAGCTAAAACAAAGCAGCTTTCCACAGAGAAGACAAGGGTTACAGTTTTTGAGTGCTTGCCCTCCCTGCTCTCCTAGCAGAGCAGTTTAACACTAGTTTTTGTGAATTTTGAATTTGCCACAATTCCAGCGCCTCTCTTGCAGCTTGTAATAAAGTAAATTTTCTTAATATTACTCATTTAAGTTTCTTACTGCCTTGCAGACCCTCAGAATATTAGATCTTTGCCTTCAACTCTATAAGAAAATATGGAAATGAACCTCTTTCTTTTATCCTCCCTGCATCGCCCATGCACAATCCATTACCAAAGCCATGAAAGTATAAAAGTGTCAGGTCCTCTTTCTCTTCAGAACAGCAAGTTTTGTAATTTGCCTGCAGGCAGAATAGGAACAAGCAGCTTTTCAAGGTTTTTATGGCCTGAAAGAATTCTTACAACAGCAAAATTATTTTGGAAGAAAAGTTCTTAACTCCTGCTGGAGAGAGCAAAGATGTTCCAGATGATCTGTAAATGATATGTAATGTATGCTGACTTTCCCCCCATCTAAATTTGCTCTATTCTGCCTTTCTAAGGATTTTTCTATATTGGGAACATTATATTTGGAATAATGGATCCCATTACAGAATGTGTGTGCTGAAAATGACCACAGACACAATTTCTTGGGGCATGTAAGGCTTTATAGTCATTTCTGTGTGAGATGAGGCCTACAGGAGTGAAGAAAACCTTCACTCCTGATACTTAGCAACACAATTTTTTTTATTCAAGATGTTTATGACTCTGCAGATGTTACAGGTTTATTTCTTTCCTTCTAGGCTGAGTGAGCACAGCAAATTGTACCCCCGGGAACTCACGAGCCAAGGCACACTCAACTCTCCCAGAAAACATCTCTCTGCATCCACAGGAATAAAACACCATTAAAAACCCAGTCTTAAGGGGCTGGTGAACCTTCTGACCAGAATTCTGGCACATCTGTGAGACAAACACAGAAAATGGGCAATTTATGGAAAAGCTTTCAGCGCAGCAGCCTCGGCTCAGGGAGGGGGGACTCTGTTATTTCATGCCCCCCTCTCACCCCACCTGAGCAGGGGGGCAGTGAGATGAAAGAGGGGTAATCAGGCACACTAAAAGCTCTTGGCTGGCAGGGATGGGGCAGGATCACTCAGGAAGCAACAACAACATAAGCCATTGTATCCCAAACCTGTCCCAACAAAGGCAGCTCTGTCGCTCTGTTTACTTTTCCCAGTTTGTCTTGCTTTATGCCTTTGATAAACTGTCAGGACTAGTTCCTCCAAGGACTATATTCCCCCCAAAAAACCTCTCTGTGCCAGCCTCACATATGGTACAGTTTCTTGTGCTTCAGGAGCCTGCAGTTCTCATAAGAGCTCTTCATGTTTTCCATAATAATTTCAATACTTTTCGCATTATTTTCCAGCTGTGCTGCGTACGGGCTGAGCAGCACCACAAATCCTGCCCTGTAACGTTACTCACTTTCAGCTGCTGCTGCAATCCTGTGGGCTAAGCTGCAAAAATATGAAAAAGTACAGAATCAGATAGCTGAATGCCAAACATACTAACAGTTTGCGCACAAAACAGATGAATTTACTAATGTTACCCAGCCCCTGAAATAAAGCAAAGTTGAAATCAGATAACTTTGGCTCCCAACAAGAAAAATGATCAAGTTTCTCTGCTCCAGAGGCAATTTTTCTTAAAGCTGATCAGGCTGAACTACCCCTCAGAAATCACCAGTATTAGAAAGTTAATAGAGCAGGACATGTACTGGATAAAATAACATTTTTCTAAGGTCTTGAGACAAGTCAAGACTTTTCTATTTTTCAAGCACACAGGAAGAGCAACAGGAGAACAATTCCTCCTGTGCTAAGGGAGCATCCACAGGGTCTGGGTTTGCCTCCTCTGGAGCTGGGGTAAGTAGGAGCATTAAAAGGGATAATTGTGGAGTCAGTATAATTCAGCAACTTGTGCAATACCATTGCCCTTTAAATTCACTGATTAAACAAATAGCTTATTTTGCAAAATTTGCCTATGTAATCAAGCTTATAGCAAGGCCTAGAATACAAGAACTGTTAATACCAGGGTGACTAAGCCGTCCACTTGCAAAAGGCAGACAAAAAGGGGATAAAATGCATGTCTGAGGACGGGAAATGTTTCACACTGAGAGCACAGAGTAGCCTTTTTCTGAAGAATGATTAGTGCTCTGCAGCTGCCCTGACCTCATTATATTCACTCTGCTGAAATTCAAACTTCCTATTCCGACAGTTTGTTCAGAAGGTGAAGGAAGAGGGTTTGTTTTTTCTTTTTTTTTTAGATTTGCCAGTCATGGATGATTACACATCTTCTTTCCACTGATAGCCAAGGGGAAATAAAAGCCTAAACAGCACTTTTGCCCCCCAGAACCTCCCTGCTAGGAAGGCAGCTCCTGGCAAGCAGGTTTTGTGCTGAACAATTTCCACCTGCCCATTTTTGCTTGCCATCCCTCTGAGCTCCAGCAGCCACAGCTCAGATTGAGAAATCACCTCTGGCAAGGCTGAAACAGATTAGTGAAAAATTGCTTCTCCTCCTATTAAGCAATTTTCAGCACTTTGTTCTGGTCAATTCAGCAGGTGACCATTCTCCCCAGGAGAGCACTGGGACCTGAGGGAGTGAAGATGAAAGCTTTTCCTCCACAGATAAATGTGGTACATTTTTAATTCATTAAGAATCTCATTTAACTCCTCTAAAAACAACAGGCTGCTCACAATGCTTGTTTAATGGGAATTACAGTGGATTACCAGCGAGCACAAATTCAATGATAATCCATATTTGAGAACTCAGTACTTCCTCACAGCTGCACCACAAGCATTGTCTGCCTGTCATCAGCATGTTTTGTGCATTGCTTGTTGTATCATTCTGAAATGTAAATATTTAAGCCCAGTTAATTCCAGCTGGTGGGTTCAGTAGGGCATCACAGGGGTGTTGATGGCCTCACCATGCACCATGCCAGCCTCTCCTGCCCTGGATCTCACCACAACTCCCATCCACACCAGCAGCGCAGCCTGTGCTTCAACATTCTGCCATAAAAACATAAAAATTGCATACAGATGCAATTTTGCTTAGAATTGGAAGAGGACAAAGGCTGCCAGAGTTCCAGGCGTGTTTGCACAATGCTCTCAGGCACAAGGTGGGATTTCTGGGGGTGTCTGTGCAGGGGCAGGGGTTGGATGATCCTGATGGGCCCCTTCCAGCTCAGGATATTCTGTGATTCCTAACCAAATAAGATCTTCACGAAAACCCTGCAGGTTATCCAAGAACTGCAAACTTACAGTTCTGGTCGGATGTTTTCTTACACAGCCCAGCCACCTGCCAAAAGTAAGCCCTGAGGGATGTACAATAGGAAATTTAAATTTCTACCCACAAAAGTGAAAATACAGCAGCTCCATGTGCCTAAGGTGCTGCCTTCTGAAATATCAGGGAATTTAACCTGCCACAATTAGTGTTTTTAGGCTCACCTGCTTTCTGACTGAAATCCTCTGGAAGGCACACACACAGGGTGATTAAAAAAGCAGGAAATTAGAGGCCCTATGGAAGGACTCTGGCAGGTGAGCCCTCTGCAATAGCTACTGACTGGGGAGTGTATAAACAAACCATTCACAGGCTAAAAAATTATCCCACTTCCACGTGATTTTAACAATTGATGAGACCAAGAGTGGAGGCTGGGCCCATACATCTAAGAATATTTATTTCAGACTCAGTAGATATCTATACTCATCCATTTAATCACACTATATTGATCATGTGTCCATTAAAAAGAACATTTTCCCTAATCCAAGTGATCTCCTTTCTACAGACTCATTCTCTTATGCTTAGAGCTCTGTAAACTATACATTTTATTCAGATAATGAGCGGCATATGGGGCTCTTTTTAATTCCTAAAACATCAAATGGATGCATAAGAAATCTATCCTTCTGGTTAAAGCTATAAAGACACCTTTAAAATAGCTTTCCATCATTTAATATCATGATTAGTTGTACAGAGCACTTGAATAAACAGTGAAATAAAATCAAAGGTATCTTCAGTGCCTTTCAGGGAAAATATCTGTGTTTTTCTGAATGCTTCTGAACGCAAGCAGTTAACCTTCCATGTTAATTAATAAGTCTAGGGGCCACACGTCATGCATGCAATGTTTATTAATCTGTTCTTTGTATTTCAGAGGTAAGTGTATAAAATACCTGCAACACCACAGCAATTGTCAGACTGGGCTTCGGAAATCAAGTAGAAGGCAACTTCACTGATAGGAAAGAGACTATAAATAAAAACACACTAAAGATTTCATTGATCAAACGCCTTCTGAATGTATAATTCATCAAGGTGTTTGAGAACACTGAGATGCCTTGTTTGAACAGCAATCCACTTCTGTCAGTAATTTGAAATTTAAATTCTCACATTAGCTTCAGGGGGAAGCAGTGGGCGTACTCAGCAGGCTGGAGGTATGAGGAAGAAGAGATAATGATTAAAATAGAAAATCAAGAAAGAAGTGTCTATTTAAAAATGCACACTGTTAATTAATAGATTATGAGCCAAAAAAGAAAATGCATAAATATTCCAGCGATGGCTTCACAGCTTAAAAATAAATTTTAATTCAGAAATAAGAAGTAATTTATCAGACTTTTGTATTTTCAGTTGGATGGATGGAGGGTTTGACTGGCCAAAGGTAAAGACACAAAAGATGGAGTGGATTATTTCCCTACAGTTCATTAGAATCACAGACTCCCAGAATGATCTGGGTAGGAAAGGACCTTAAAACACATGCAGTTCCTGCTGGGACTTGTGCTCCACAGGCAGGGACCCCTCCCACTGTCCCAGCTGCTCCAGCCCCAGTGTCCAGCCTGGCCTTGGGCACTGCCAGGGATCCCGGGGCAGCCCCAGCTGCTCTGGGCACCTGTGCCAGGGTCTGCCCACCCTGCCAGGGAACAATTCCCGATGGCCAATCTCCCACCCAGCCCTGCCCTGGGGCGCTGGGAGCCATTCCCCGGCTCCTGTCCCTGCAGTTCCAGATGAAGAGTCCCCTCTCCAGCTTCCCTGTAGTCCCTCCACACGAATTTGTCTTCTCCAGGCTGAACAGCCCCAACCTTCTTAGCCCAGAGTTGCCGTTGACCCCCAAAATCATCCAGGCTCGACTTGATCTGGCAAGCAGGGAGAAAATCAAGCCACAGCTCAGCTCAGTCCTCATTCCTGGGTTTCAACCAGACAATAGCTCATCATCCTGCCCTCCACAGAACTCCCGAGGACAGCCTGCAGCTGATACAGAATAGTTTATTGTACTGACTGAAACAGTCAGGAAGAAGAAGGAATTCAGCTGGGAAAAGGAGGCTGGGCTGATAGTCCTCCTCTCTTCACAGCACCAGAAAGCGTG
Organism: Chloebia gouldiae; assembly: GCA_003676055.1. Lineage (NCBI taxonomy): Eukaryota > Metazoa > Chordata > Aves > Passeriformes > Passeridae > Chloebia > Chloebia gouldiae. The sequence goes on from QUSF01000057.1 coordinate 1,144,407, forward strand.
AGGTTGCACAAGGTGGACGCCTCTCAAATTTTGTCAAGAATTGTGACTTTGGAAACCTCCCGGAGAGGTGGAACATTGACAGCCTTGTTTTGGAAGGTGTGCCAGGAACTGGTGGGAACAGAGGGATGGAGAGGTCCATCCTGAGCCCCAGGAAAGGAGCAGAAAACCGCCAGGCTCCACACCTCTGCCCTCCTGCCACTTTGCTTAATGCCATCTCTCAACAGAGCAGGAATTTTTCAGTCCCCTGTCTATATCCATCCACTGCCTGTGTATAATTAAGTTTTCTTCTGAAGTGCTTTTTAATAAAACTGAAGCTGCTGCCTAAGCCCTTCTCACACATCTGCTCTATCCTCATGGCGTCAGTTCATCTATAATTAAACACCAGAAAGCTTTATCACCTATCAGTCATCATTCATCCAGGAGCTTGTCTTATTTATCTAATTAAAAAGGTTTTTATTGTCAACGTATTACATTTTTTTTTCTTCAGTACTTGCCCGGTGGAGAAGCCTTGCACTATTTCATTTAATTTGTGTGTAGTAATATCTACAGCAAAATTCTTGTGAAATCAAGGAAAATAAAAAACAGTAGCTTCAGAGTTGGTATTATCAAGGAATTTTCATAGAGGCTTCATATACAGATGGAATATGGAATTGCTACTGTCTACTTTAATATGGATTACTCTTTTGGTTTCTTTTTCAGGTTAATAAACAAATTTTATTATCATTTATCTGACAGCTTGGTTAATGGCAGGAAAATTCATTTTGCTGAAAGATGGAAAATGAGAAAACATATATAGCACCACACTGAAAAGAAGGTAAAATAAGGAAGGAGAATAAAACAATATACATTACAATTTTCCTGCTGCAGAGAAGAAAAAGACAGAAGTCTACAGAGGTGTCTTGCTAGCACATTTATAATAAAAGTTTAATTTTTCAATTATATCCCTGTAATATCCTGTCCTGCAGCACTGATTACTTCCTTGGCTCACTGGAAATTAATTTTGCGTAGTGCAAAACTGTCTTTGGAAGACAAACCCCATCAAAACAAAAGAAAACAAAACCCACAATCTACCTTCTCATTTAAGACTTGCCAACCCTTCTCCCCTAAGAGATCCACAATAACACAAACGAGGAGCTGACATGTCAATAATGTCTGTGAGGAATAATTAAAGACTGAGGACCCTGATTATGTCCTGTCACTCTCTTCCCCTTAATTAGCTTCTACTCTACAGAGTCTTTGAGTAGGAAGAGCACCGGGCTTTCAGGTCTGTAGGTCTTGCCATAGCTCATAAACAATCCCCACTATTCTTTTGGAATTCTGTAGTTCAGTGCTGTTTTGACACAACCAGCATTGAAGCCAATAACTTCTAAATTAATGCATGAAATTATTGTGTCCTGCAGCACCCTGAGGCTGGTACCTCTGCCAGACAGGACCAGACCCAAGCCTGGGGTGAGGGAATTACCTGAATTAGACACCACACAAGGATTCCCAAACCCATTCCAGGATGCTACTGCCAAGGTCATGAGCTCCCTCGAGGGAAAAAAAAAACCAAACCCTGCAACTGTGGACCCTATGTTTCTGTTTCCATCAGCTAAAAGTTTAGGTGGAATTGCTCAGAAGAAACAATCTGATTTTTCTTTTCTTCCTCTTTTCCTCACCTACATTCAGGCAGTCACGTTTTTGCTCCAGGGGACAATGGGGGCATTGTTACATGAGAAAACCTACTTTTGTGAGAACATACAATGGAAGAATAATATTTGGAGACGTCAGGTGGTGGCAGGTAAACCTCCACACAGGTGCACCTTTATGCAGGCAGCACCGGGCTCTACCTGGATTCATTTTCTGAATTCCATGTCAAATTGGCTGAGTCTTAACAACTGGGAAGTTTTCTAGATGAAAAGCACTTGTCAACATGACTCAGCCAAGAAATATATGTAAAAGCAGAGCACTCAATTACATTTGGAATGTTGGTGCCCTGCTAAGGAGCAGCAATTTCAGGTGTGACAGAAGTTCTGAGGTTAATGATTTGAAAGCCCTAACTGAGACTCAACTTTCTGATGGCAAGGTAATGGCCTTTAAATAAATATCAAGCATATTCTTAAAAATAAACACTAAATACTATGGAATATAGGAATGCCTGGTTAAAAAAAAAAAAAAGTGAAGATGAGAACTAAAAATATGAATAGCCAGATTAGACTCAGGGTGATTCAAGCAATTTGAAAGGCTTGGATAGGACATGCATACTCACCTGTCCAACAACACCCAAGCCTATTTACTACCTGTCATGTCAGTAATGAACTTTACTAATATAAATTTCCCTCAAATTATTTTTTTTTCTTTCACGTGCATATTTCTCTTTGGAATAGAAATATGCATTTTGGTTGATGCATCATGAAACCCCAGTGCTGTCTGAAAATTACATGTGCCACCTTATTCAATGTGATCTACCCAGCTGTGGGTTGGTTTTTCAAAGGGACCTCAGCAACAGAAAAGTCAGAAATAACAAATCTGTATTTTTAGCTTGGCAAAATGAGAACACGTCAAGAAACAGGAGCCGGTGCAGAGCTGGGAGTGGTGTGAACAAAACCATGAAGAAGGGGAGTGTCTGGCTAACAGTGCCTCAGGGTAACATGAAAAACTGGCATTTTTCTTCTGTAAATCTAGCTCAAAGAAAGGTTATAACAGCATCAGGAACATCTCAACCTTGCAAATCATTGCATGAGAGACGCTGTGAAGGGAGGATTGTGGTCTCTGGCAGCATCCTGCACCCAGTCATGCTGAGTAAACAGCCTGACGAGCTTTCCTCCTCCTGCCCTCAGATGTGATGGTTGATTTGGTGTCAGTTAGAGCAGAAAAGGTGTAAATGCATACCAGGCATGCAGGAGGCCGTCAGTTCTGTGCCTCTCAAGTGTTGTGCTGGAGGGCAGAAAGTGGCAAGGCAAACAGGAGCCTGAGAGGTCTCATGCAAAGAGTGGATAAAGACTCACTCGGGCAACACCACATCCCTCTAAAACTGAATTTCACCTCACCCCAAACCCTCCAGCCTTACAATGCCATCCCTGCTTATTCCAGTGCTTGACATGATTCTCCCAAACCTCCTGCTGCGTTATTCCCTGTGTTGAGCCATGCCAGCACCACCTGCCCATGGGCAGAGCTTTGTTGTCCCAAACGATCCCCAGGTGTTCCCAGATTTGGGAAGGGCAACACTCCAACATTCACCTCAAAGAGGAGTTGCACAAACTTCGTGTATCTGTAAAAAAAGAAGCTTTTCTCTCCTGCCCTCCTGTTCTTCCCCTTGCCTCTCTCCCTTGCCATCATCACTGGAGGATACTGGTTTGGACATTTTGTTTGGACATTTTGCTTACACATTTTGCTCCAGGATGGTTCTTAGCAACATTGATAAAAAATTTGATGGTTTTCTCTCTTTTTAAAACTTTGAAGCTCACAAAGTATTTTGAATCACTTAAAGAGTCAACAGGCAACTCATCACATCCTGACAATGTTTTATTTTTATTTGGACATCTTCTGCTTTGTGTCTTCAAATCTGTTTTTACTTCAGGTGAAACACCTGCTCAGGTTCTGAGCAGTTTTACCAACACAACTGGGTATAATCTGCTTAGCTGTTTTTTTTTTTTTCATTTAACATTTTCAGTCCATGCTGTAGCTACACAGATATACAACTAGAGAGGAGTTTTAATATGAAGATATTCTTTCCTAAGCTGGTGTTCAAGAACAGTTTGACACTGACACAGCACTTGAACAGAAAAATAATTTTGTATTTGTGACATAGAGCAAATCCAGGAGATTCACTCCTTGGAGAAATGTTTTCCTATTCAGGGGTGAGTTTTAGCCTAACGGATTTAAGGTTTTCTTTATAATTTGTCAGGATAGATTAATGAAAGTAGAATTTTGTTCAGGTAGTTCAGTACTTACCCAAGGATCAGCTCCAGAGGGACTAAAGCAGTAACTCTCTGGATGGTTCCCATCCCCAGCAGAAACCAAATGATTTATCACCACTTTACTCCAGTTTTACACTTGTGCAACTTCAGTGTTTAGTCAGTTGTGGCAGAACATTGAAGTGATGAGTAATGAACCATTTTCCTCTCTGAACAAAAAATAACCCCTGTGAAAATATTTTATAGAGTTGCTCAAGAATCTGGGGAGTGGGGAAGATCACAATATGAACTAGGTGTTGATGACAGTTTATTCCTGGGGCCAAATCATACTTCAGACCCTGGTGATTTTAATTATTATGTGGAACACCTACCAATATGTTAAAAAATGCAAAAAAGTAATAATTTTCAGAGTCCTGCTAAATTCAGTGAACATTCTCTGTGTTCTGTGATGTCCATTGAAAATCACATCTCTGTGAGCTTCTACAACATAAAACAAAGTTCTTTCAACCTTTTTATACAATTAGCACCTTTTTCAACAACCCTCTCATAAATTATTTTCTCAAGTTAAATGCCTTCTTTATCTTTTCCAGATAAACACAAGGCCAGAGGTACAATTTTTTAACTTAACAGACAGGTCTCTTACTTTGATGTCAAATACTCCTTGGGGAATCTATATAAGTGGAATATAAAATATTTATTTCTACGCTCTTGAATAATTAACACTTTTTAAAGAAGCACATGAGAAATCTCATCTCTTTCTGGCATGAGACCTAGAATGAAACTCACCCTCACCAAACAGTGGAGTTTTCTTGCACATTTTTCCCATTTCCTCAGTTTTAGTCATTATTACTGTGCTCATTCTAAATGTACAAGATGAAACACTGATGCCAGTGGCTACACTACTGTTAGATTTTAATTTACCTCAGTACTTTTGATCATCAAAACAATTTTGAGAAGAGCCTTTAATTTTATCTCACTTCTGCTATTTAGGATTCATTACAACACTGACTCTGTTGCTGATCATTTTTGAAAATTGACCGTTTTACCTCAGTTTTACACCCAATCCACTTATAACAGCTGATATGCAGGAAACTGTGTGAGGAAAACACAAGCATGTAATTAGCTTTCAAATTGCTGGTTGTATGCTCAAGCTTGAGTGATGCAACAGCTACATGACAATTGTTATGAATGGTTTGACAGATGAATAAAGGAATTATTTTAAGTGTTATTAAGCAATCAAGGGAGTGTGTCAGCAATATTCCGTGTTAACAAGGCTCATATTAATCTAATTCTGCACCTCCTGCAGTTTCTAATAAGGGCATTTTTATTTATGCTCAAGGAGAGTGAAAGGTAGTCAAACAATTTTAGGAGAGATCTGATTTGTGCAACTCTAATTCTCAAGGTTTTTGGACTGATGCATGAGTGTGTGCTCTGTGCCCTGCCACAGATGGCAGAACTCATCAGGAAGGGGTCCTGATTAATGCCACAGGAATTCTGACACAGGCTGACAGAAACAGATGAGTCCCCTCACCCGACCATGGAAGTGAATTTGCTCAGACCGCATGTATTAGTCACAGTGTGTAAATTTATGAATATTTATCCACTCCAACCAGATCTGGGGATGCTCTAGATATCTCTAGAAATTCATTGCCATGGATGTCAAGGGCTTGATTTGCTGCTTTTGGGGAGACGTAGATGCACGGTAAACAGGAAAACAAATGTGCCATCGGTGCCTCTCACCACATTCCCTCTCCTGTCTCTGCTCTCAGACATGTCAAGTGCCACCTCTCACCCTTTTCTGTGCCCCAGACCTCCTCCAAGCCACTCTGAGGCCGCAACAGCATTAAAATACATTCAGCACAAGCCCTTTCCCCCCTTTTTCATCTGGTTTTGCACCAGAATTGAAGCATTCTAGAACAGAAAATCTGTATCCTTTTCAGTGGCAGCAGCATCTTTATGCATCACACACAAGAGGCCTAGAAGGACACCCAAATCTGATAAAATATTTCTCTTTGGCTGCACCTAGGTCTTCACAATCAACAGCAACCAGTGGAATTAGACAGGTGAAAAAAAGTAGGCAATCTAGAAACAGCCATCACTGTAAAGCCACCACTGTCAAAATAATTCCCATGCATTTAGTTCTCTGGATTTTAAGCAGAGGATTAAGCACTTATTTTAGCATAAAGAAATCCAAGAAAGTCTTGCTAAATCTAAATGGTAGATTTTAGCCCTGCTTTGCTGAGGTGTGACATTTCTGGGAGGAAAAAAAATGGTAAAAAGTTAAGTAAAGGAAAAAGGATGAAGAGAAATAAAAATAGAAAGATTTATAGTTTCATGCAGCAAATCTGAATTTTGAAAAGTGCACTGAACTGAGCAATCACCTCAGCAGAGCAATCAGCATTTGCAAGAGTTTGTGAAATCCTTTCCCAGACCATGAGTTTTGGTGTGTTTCTGTGCACAGGGTTTTCTCCAGCAGGTTTCCTGGGGTCCATTATGATTTAAGGGATTACTGGCCTCCCCAGACAGTTGTGCAATACAGAATACTCCAATTCAATGCAGTAAAGAAGACTTAACTTCGTGTCCTGTCCAAAGAACAACAGAAACAGGTGCTTGAGGCAGCTTTATGTCATTAATACAGCCAAGCTATCCTCTTATTCTCTGCCATGCTATTTTTGACACCAGGGCTGAGGTGTTACCTGGGCTTTCCATCAGCCTAATCTCAATCTCCTGCCAACACCTGATTAAAATCTCAGGCCCCTACACTACCTGCTCCTTCCTATTACAAATAATGTGAAAATAATTCTGCCTGAAAAGCTGCTTTGGGAATTTGAGGTTTAATGGCACCATCAAGAGCCCTTTGCAGAAGTGTTCACATGGAAAAGTGCACGTTTGCTCCTGCACCCACATGGATGCAAGTGGAATTTCAAATATTGCCTTCTTTGTTGCTTTTAACGGTCTCCTTTTCTTAGCTTCCCACCCTTTACCCTCAAAGGCTGAAAATGTTGGAGCATGGTCTACTTCAAAAGCCAACAGCTGTTCCAGCACTGCTGGTTACCTCAACCACACACAATCTTCCCTCCTTCTTAGTGCAATTTACCTCTGAGGAGAAATTCTTTGGCCTCCCACATTAAAACACCCCATCGAGGTTCTCAGTATTTAACAAAACTAATGCATAGTGTGATAAATTAAACCACTCCAGCCCACAACCTACCTAAGAGGGGCTTAAAGAAACTCAGGGAAAACACAACTCCAGTTAAAACCTCTGCTGAAAAGGCAAGGGAAAAGCATCAAAAAAGTTTACCAGAAAGGTTATGAAGGAAGAATGTATCACTGCCCTTTTTTAAGCTCTTCTCTTGCAATCTCACAGCCCTGAAATATGAAATAAATTTTCTAGAAGCGTTTCAGTGAAATGCATTATAGATGAATCATTGGAGACACATATCTCACCAGATTTGTCACAGCAATAAAACCCTGACCTAAGGAACATGCCCTGAGACAGCAGAGGGTAGAGTCCTGTCAGCCTTACTGAGTAATAACTCCTCCATCAGCAGTCAATTACTGGGCTATTACCAGTGACAAAAACCTGTGAGATGTGCTCCAAACTGGAGAGCTGAGAGACTTTTCCCAGGAGAAATGGCAACCTCTGAGGTCAGCAGACAATGCTCATTTTTTTCCTGCCCTGAGGCTTCAGCCTTCACATTATCCCTCCCTTTCCTGGGGAGCTGGGAGAAATGGTGATGGTGGATCCCAACTCCTTCCACTTCCCATGGAAATAAATCAGCCCTTCCCACGTGGATGGTGGAAGCCTAATCATTGACTGCTCAGTTAAAAAAAGGCACTGCACAGGTAGCACCACCAGGAGAAAACCAGCTGTGCTTTGATGCATTTATTTCTGCCTTATTCATTCGAGTTGAATGAAGAATTACTCTAGTTTTTTTTGTTTCCACTTTTTCTCCGCCAAGGATTTATGTCTTATATAGTTTTTGCAATATTATCATCAAAGAGAGAAAGAGAGAAAGAAAGAGAGAAAGAAAGAGAGAAAGAAAGAGAGAAAGAGAGAAAGAGAGAGAGAGAGAGAGAGAGAGAGAAAGAGAGAAAGAGAGAGAGAAAGAGAGAGAAAAAGAAAGAGAGAGAAAGAGAGAAAGAGAGAAAGAGAGAGAGAAAGAAACAGAGAAAGAGAAAGAGAGAAAGAAAGAAAGAAAGAAAGAGAGAAAGAGAGAAAGGAAGAAAGAAAGAGAGAAAGAAAGGAA